>JARHVA010000420.1:3725000-3907500 GCA_037957365.1 Torreya grandis | reverse complement strand
ATTAATATTATAAGCTCAATAAGAAACCAATCACAAAAAAAAACATTCAAAATCAAGTCAAAAGGCAATGGGCTCTGGAGACTACAACCAAGAATCATTTTAAAATACCACACATAGTTTAAATTTGGATAACGTACCTTGTTTGAAACATTGGTAAATGAGGATGTAAACACATGATTAACAATAACATGTGTTGGATTTTTAAGGTGTGTAATATGATTTTGTAACTATTTTATTGACTTTCTCATACTATTGATTTGATCTTTTAGGGTGTCACAAGAACAAACCCTAATTACCTCAGAATGAAGATACATATATACACCATCTAAGTTACCCCTTGAAGGAGTGATATCATTGACCTGGTTAGAGGGATGGTAGATATCACCCTCTTTATGTTTAGGAGTAAGAGGCTCAATATTATTGTAAAAATATTGGTAAAGAAAAGTTTTAATTCTATCCTGATTAGGATCATTCTTTGATTTGCTTGTTTTGAAATGATTAGATTTTTAACCCCTTATATCATTAATTGATTTAATCATGCAAGAACATAACATGTAAAAAATACCATTATGTAATATATAATGAATTAACTAATATATTTTCCCATATATAAAATTATTTTGGAAAAGGTAAACTTTTTAATTATAAATTTTGAACACTTTGAAATCAGAAATCATAACTTAGAAAATAGTAAAATAATAAAACCCTAAGTCAACTAGGGTTTTGAGACCAAAATTTGGGGTCACCATAATGTTTTAAATGAAGATAAATAAATGTATATTAAATTGAAAAAATTGAAAATAATGTACTGAATTATGGTGAACAAAAAGAGGTTTTTTAGAATACCAAATTGAGTAGCCAATTCCTCTAAGAAATTTTAAAATGGATATGTTTGGAGGCTAAAATCAACCAATAAAAGAAGAATCCACTTGCAAGCATATGAAAATGAATCCCTTGTGACTAGAGGAGGGTTAAACCCTAGGGTAAAGTTTTAGATCTAAAAATCCATCATAAGAAGCTAAAACCCTAGGAGGTTAGAAACCCTATGAATCAGATTTGTTTTTGCATTCACATGAATTGGGTTTATTAAATATTTAACCATAAATTGGGTATCGATATTATAAGTATAAATATGGTTAATAATATATAAATGAATAAGCACAAGGGTGATAAATAGATCTATAATAGGCCAATTAATAGTAAAAATCAAATAAAACATACACTAAATTTATAATGTTGAGATAAGCTAAAAGTAGGAAAACTCAACTATGTTATATATTGTAATGATAATGAAAATAAGATAGATATTTTGTATGCTAATATAGATATGGATCTGGAATAAACATAAATTAAATTAGAAAAATATTCTAGAATAGTCACTAAATTCTATATTAAGTGCCGCTATGGCCTTGGACACATGCATCATCCGAGGATGGTTACATTGACATTATTATTTGGATCAGATGTAGATGTCTAGTATGAAATACTTGTTTAAACTTAATGTGATCACCTAGATGCTTTTGGGTTTTGTGTGACCTTCACTTTGGTGCATTCATATCTGGGTCATAGACTATCACTCCTTTTTAAATGATAAAACCCTAGTTTTTCATCTTCATATTGGATTGGGGAAAATGGTTTAGTGTAAACTTGGTGTTGAGCTACCCAAATACCCCTCTATCAATGAGACTTACCTAAATATCCATGATTATGAATAGGGCCTCAGACTTATCTAATTCTTCCATACATGTTGCCTTGTGTATGAATTATGAAATGTGTGATAAACAAGTACAATAATGGCCTAGCTTGTAACTAGTAAAATATGGACCTTGGGCTACTCCTTCAGTAATTAAAATCTACATATTTTTTATCCTTATGATTGACATGGAAATATGATAAAATAGGGAAGATTTTCTCACTTGAGTGCTTGATAGAACATTTTTGATAAGTTACCTTAGTTTTTTAAGGTCTTTGTTAGGTGAGGAATGAATGAGGGTTGATCTTATATTTATACTAATCCTATTGAAAAATGTATCACATTAAAGCACTTAGGCCAAGAATATGAATAAATTTCATTTTTAAATTAGATGATTTTAGGGCATTAGACACTTTCATCAGGTTAGGATGCTTGTGTGGATGTAGGTGTTTGACTGAGATAGAAGTGTCTAAGAATTAGAAAAGTAGGTACATGCCCATAACTTATATAAATGGAATATAAGTGGGATTATGATATTATGGGTAACATATAAGACTTGGGTATTAATAATAATATTGGTTTCACTAAGAGATAATTAATTAGGCATAGGGAGATAGTGTATGTGAGCCTTACAGAAGTGGGATAGGTCTAGAATTGAGATGAACAACTAAGAACTATGTTTTCCAAGTGTATAAGATTGAGGTGGTACATAATTCATAAATATCATCTACACTACCTAGCATACCAAGATAAAATCTAGTGAACATTCCATAATGAAATTCTTCACTAATTCCTTCTATGAGTATACAAATAAAAAAACTACAAATGGTAAAGTAGTTAAGAGCATTACATAAATAATACCACTATATTTTTGTCATGATATGTAGGGGTTGATTTAAATGATAAATTTCATAAAACTATTCAACATAAACAACACAATAACATACATCCTTATACATATATGGATGTTTTTATAACACAAAATTAGATTTAGATTCAAACATGAGATCAAAGACTACATAGGTAAATTATTCATCATTCATCAAATCTATGTTCGATCTAAGGCCTATTGATTATGAATCCATTATTAGACTTATTTTTTGGTATCATTCTTTCTCTTTCTTAGTTCATATATTCAAAATATTAAAAACTTTAAATATTATATAAAAGTCAAAAATAAGACATATGCATGATTTGTATAGTATATTTACATCAGTTGATTTATGCTCAATATCTATCTATATATATATATATATATATATATATATATATATATCAAATATGATTCAAAATTGTACATGAGTGAATGAAAAATATGCATGTTAGCATATGCATATAAAATTCTAGGTGATGATAGTGTCTCAAACACAAAAAAATCACAAATAAACTTACTCTAGCAAATAGTAATGCACTACACTATTATTTAATTCCAATGGATTTGTCTCAATAAAAATAGTATATACATTATCAAATAAAAACTAGTCACATGCCTTCTACATATTTTGTATAAACTATCAAGTTCATCGAGGAATCATTTTACACACATTCCATCATTCTTTAGCTATCCCTTCTTATTCATACCTTAATTCCTTACATTTTACAAAATATAATGATATTTCTCACTCAATTTCACATTTGATGTCTTATTAGATACATGAGCTTTAGAATATACTAATGGTTAAATTTGCTTATATATATCAAGATCATATATTCATTCATGTTTTTCATGTTTAATTTCTCATTTCATGTCTTATGTTTTTTCATTATTTTTTATTGTGAGCATTTGAACATATCTTTATGTGTGTTTCTATACCTTGTTATATGCTTGTGTGTGAGAGTGACATTTGAACATGTCCCTTTTATGGGTCTTATTGGCATTCTATTGCATCTTTTGTGTGATTTACATTTATGCATCAAGGCCATGAAACTTGTTTGCTCACTTTTAAATGCCATGATGGACATCATGCATATTCTTTGTCTCTGATGTCATGATTAATATCATTCATCCCTCCCTGAGTATCTCAGTTGAGTTTCTAGTAATAAATTTATCCCAACTTATAATTTCATGATTAATTTTTAACATCTATCTAGACATGACATTATCTATGCTTGGATTTCTATATGCATCTTACATTAAATATTATTTCTTAGTTTATCTATGAGATAATATACTGTCCTATGTTATAATTATAATTTTAGAATTATTATTTTTATATAACTATTTTTACATAACTTTTTATTCAGAGTTAAGTTATTTGATAGGCTTCATAACTCACCTCAAAAGATGGGGTATATAGAATGGATTTTCTTATAGATTAAGGTCCAATAAAATAGTCCTTAGACATCAAATTGTAAGTTTTAACCAATTAATCATTGTTCACAACCATATTTTAATTATAAATTAATTTCAAGTAATAATGATCCATTTGGACATGGGCATGTACTAGCTATGTCCATAATATACTAATATTTTCTAAATAGTCATAAAACAACAATTTATAGATTTATGATAATGTCACTTAGTCTACATATCAATTACAATGTTTCTCATAAATAGGTTTCACATTTTTACATATGCTTGTCTCATATTTTTCTCAATTTGGGGGCATCACGCATGACATGTGTTCTAAGTTATCACACATGTTTTTTCTTAGAAATTTACCTGATATAATTAGTTCAAAAATAGATATGCACTCAGATATTAGATAAGGGGCATGTGTGTGGCACATGACTACCTCCTTTCTTAGCTTTTCACTAGCTTCATATATGGAATGACAATACTTGTCATTCCCTATTTTTTATACACTAGACTAAGACCATAATAGATTTTTGACTAGTTTTGCACAAATTTTGTGTTATTTTTTCACCACAAATGAAATTTATTCCATATGTAGTAGTTTCTTTACCATTTTTGAAGTATCACCCTTTTTGAACTATCTTTTGCATGAGGACAATATATTGTAATTTGTACATGGATTCCAAGTTACTCTACCTACCTTGAGTGTATATTGATGAATTCAAAGATAAGTTTATTTTTTAATAAATTTATATTTTAAATGAGGATTGGGTTATGCATAGCCTAATCCAAATGCTTCAATCAAGACAAATATCTAAGGGGACTACCCTCTCCAATCACTAGTTTTTGCACCATAAAACACAACAGTTCACATACCCAATCAAGTATATTTGTTTCTGGTTATTAGATATATATATATATATATATATATATATATTTTTTTTTTTTTTTTTTTTTTTTTTTTCTTTACTTAATTTTTATCCTATATAAGGACTGATTTCATACATGTTTCATTATAGTGTCAACATGAATCAAAGTTTAGTGTTATTGTGTACATTTAAGACTATTATTCATAGGTAAGTTCATGTACACACTTTTACTTTTACTCTGGTACTTTCACTTTTTATGCATTACTATATTAAAATGGTGGTGGGGGGAATGTAGATATATAAATTAACATTTATTTATAAAATGATGTAATTATGACCACTCTTTATACATATATAGTTTATTCCTAATTCAATCTTCATTGACCACCCTCCATTTAGTATTTATGTGAATTAACCTTACATCTTAGAAAAATTATGATTCTAAACTTCCATATCAAACATCCTAAATATCCTAAATTTAATCTTAGAATAATTCAAACTTTCATTTTATCTATCTTTAATATTCAAATAAGGTCGATCCATTTGGATTATCTGACTCCCCATTTTTCTTCAAATATTCTACCTGCATCCTCTCGTGAAATAATGTCTATTTGTTCAAGTTCAAAATTGTCCAACACCACTTAATCTTAATTATTCATATTGCTAGGGTTTTTATTTTTCCTTGTGATTGATTTATTTTGTTTTTTAACATTTCTCAAATTAAAAAATATTAATCAATTGAAAAACCATAATCAATCTTATGTAATGGATTCTTATATCTCTTTTTTTGACTCCTCATTTACATGAGGATGCCTTCATAGATACTATTGATGCTATAAATAGTATATCTAATAGGGTCATGATGAATCACATGCAATATCTTCAAAATCAAGTCCAATATTTGAATCTCAACATTCAAGAAAGGGTTTATTCTTAGTATGGTTTTAGACTAAAATATTTTAAAAATATGGGATATACAAGCAACAAAATTGAGAAAAATACACAAGGAATTAATTACCATATTGAAGCATCTAATAAAAAATGTAAACAATGGTTATGATATACACCCAACTCAAAAGTTATGATTTCCAACAAGTTTTCTTGTATAAATTTTGTCAAATAAATGGTATAAATTTAGAGTGATTCACTTCAAAAAATAATGGTGCACTATAAAGGTAATTATTATAAGGTTTGTGAAAAACTAATAAATTATTTATAATAGTAAAGATTACAAATAGATTAATTAAGTTAACTAGGGTTGATATTTTTTCCAATGAAAATATCTACAATATCTCATTCATAGATATAGTTGGGGTTGATATGAATACCATGAAAGTATCAAATACAATAATCACTAAATTAGATCAAAGTTTAGGACCACCAATTAAAACTATTTCAATTAATATCACATTAGGTCCTAAGGCAATACATGTGGTATTTCAAGTCAAAATTCATTATACATCTTACAATTTGCTCCTGTGTTTACCTTGGATAAGGGACATGGGAGGAGAATCTTCTTTAGACACTCAATTCTCATCACTTTCATTTCTAAATAGTAATTAGAATAATTTCTAGTAATAATACACAAATCACTAAAACACTCAAATTTGTCTACACACTTGATTTGCATATTCTAAAATGTATTGGTACATCCCAAATTGTATAAATACAATGTAATTCATTATCAGCTTCATTTAATTCATCTTGAGTCAAACTATGACTTTACAATTGACATTTTAGGTTAATTAGGTTGAATAGTTAATTAAATTTCAAAAGTCACATCATTTTTTGTTAAGTTATTTAACCTTTGTTAATTTACCTAATCTCCCTCTAATGGGAAATTCCATAGATTTTTATAATTGCCTATTTAATTAGTTCATTAATTTTTTTATTTCTTCATTCACATGACAAGTGGATTCACATATATACATCATGACAACATCATGACATCATAAAAAAATTTATTCATCATGGCATCACATGGAAAGTTTTCATGAATTTATAAAATATCAAAATTGCATCCATGCTAATCAATGTAAAACTAACTCCAAACATTAATTGCATTTTGTTGTTAAGTTTGACTAGTCTTCATCTATTCATCTTGATTTTTATCTAAGAATTGAAAATAGTTTAGAAAGTATATAAATATAAGGTTCATTTTCCATTATAACTCAAGTGATTTAATTTTATCCATCAGTTAATCTTACTTATATATAATTACATTCCACTTTGTATCATTTTCTTCCTATAGAGGTCCTATCCATCCAACCTATATTTTGACCACTCCATCGAGGGGGATCCTAGACATCCCAAACATTGTTTGGTATACTGGTATGAACTTATTTTCAATAAATTGAACACAAATCAATTAAAATGAGAAAACATCGTTATTTAATATTTATTAAATAATTTTAACAACTTTTTCATTCTTTGAATTTTTTTTACTTCATCTAGTGTCTTGTAATGCCTTCTCAAATAGGCAAAAAATGTAGATACTCAATTATCATCAGTTCATGTCAAAATGACAATCAAAATGATTTCTATCAATAATATACAAATCAAGCCTAAATCATAAAATTATCCAAATTCATTTTCACACATGTTGTGCATATTCTAAAATAACTTTGTGCATCCCTTATTGAGGCAATACACTGAACATAATCAGGATTCATCTCAAGTCAAATTAAAACTTTGAAAGTGATGTTTTAGACCAATTAGGTGGAACCCTTATTTAAATTCCAAAATTAATATCACTTTGCATTAATGTAATTAACCTAATCTTCTTCTAATGATAAATTCCATATATTTTTGGAATTACCTATTTTATTAATTCATTAATTGAATTATTCCTCTATTCACATGGAAAGTCGATTCAAATATTTGCATCATGACATTATTAATAAATATATACATCATGATATAATTAAAAAATATCATCATCATGACATCTTAGGCCAAGTTGAAAAATATCATAAAATATCAGAATTACATCCATGCCTAACCAATTTAAAATTAACATCAAATATTAATTATATTTTGCCTACTAATTTTGATTGATCCTCATTCATTCATCTTGACCATCATCTAATGGAAGAGAATGGTTTTAAAATTTTATAAACATAAGTCTCATTTTACATTATATACCAATTTTGAACACACAACCAAGTATTGTCATTTAAGTAGCCTTTCAAGCATAAAACCTTCAACCTTTCTTCTAATTATCTTCAACCATTTATTTTATCTTCTTATAATTGATCAGTCAATTAATAGTGCAAGGGGAGATGTTGCATGTGTGACCACACCATGACATTGAAAAAGAATCCAAGATCTACACCTCTGACTCAACACATCATTAATACTAATTAGAAGGATGTCCATGAGGAAGGTTTAATTGATTTCATTGTGTTTTCTATTTTTTATTTGCTTCTAATATTTCCTAGATCGAAGGATCATGAATGCTATGTTATGTTTGTCAATTGTTTTATGTTTTATTTGGATAACATAAACTAACCTATCTTGTAATGGTGATTAAAATTTTTGCATGCTCAATGGGAATTTCACCTCACTTTATTTTTTAAACCATCCTATTATTCCTCTATTTTAGAAATTAGCTCAAATTTAAATTTAATTTCACCTCCTCTTCTTGTAAAATTTAACATAGAAGGATTTTATTAGCATTTATATTAAATTAATTTATGGGTTCTCTATATTTTTTGGTTTTTTAAAGAAACATATTTTATTTTATGAAAATAATATTATGGATTTCTCATAATTCATGTTTTATTTTTTACAGGTTTCAAACATTAACTTATTTTTCTATAGGTTTGGTTTCCAAAGACCAAAATTTAAATATTAAATTGTTTATTAAAAGTTTCATTAGTTGAAGGAGTGGATTTATTTCCAAAGAAAGTAAGTTTTATTCACATTTCATTTAGTATTTTAAGAAAAAGAACCAACACTTCAATTTTAATACTCTAAAAACACTTAATTTCTTCACGTTGCTTAATATTTTATTATTGATTTCTTATTTTATGAATAATATGTCTTGCGTATGCTCTCCCCTTGCCCCTTTAGAGTTAATATATTAATGAAATTGCTAGTTTAAAGGAAAGGAATGCATACCTGGTTGTGTATAACACACCTTGTTCTTGCTTGAGTCTAATTTGTGTGTTTTGATGGCAACTAAACTACAACTAAGAGCATGTTATAGTGTATAATCAATGCATATAATCTATAATTGAAAGTATTAAAAATATTGAAATTATAATAATAAGGTTTAGGAGTACACTTGTGTGTTGATGTAACTCCTTTCTTATTGGCAAGTTTGATTTGAAAATATGTATCATTGTAAATCTCTAAAATTGAGATTAGGACAAATATATATAAATCTATACAGTGCAGATATCTAAGGAGATAGAGAGATATTGGAAGGCACATGCCCCCATCCTTGGTGAAAAGGTGAGTTACCACTTGATAATTGATATTATCTCAATTGTGCAGTGCAATGATACTCATAACTTGATAATGTTGAATAATATATTCAATTCCTAATTGAAAAATTGAAAACATTAAGTGATTTAATCACCCTAACCATACCAAAAAGTGAACCAGCTATTATATTATATTGGCTCAATATAGTCCTTAAAAGTCCATCTTGGTTATTAGTGCATAAAATTACATGATATGGTAATAGTGTATATAAGAGTTTTAAAATCTAAAACTAATTTGGCTATTTCAATATTAGGTACAAATTACATAACATATGCACCTTATATATGTCTCATGTTAAAACTGTGTATAAAAATAGTACCAATTTATAGAATTCTACCACAATTGTGAATCTGAATCATATAATAGTGTGCTTTTGCCAATTTATAAAATATGTAAGTGTGGAGAACATGCTTAAAAAGCTTTCCCCCACTATATATGGAGAAATATTAAAATGAAAATAATTACCAATGTGTAGAACATGTTTCCAAAACATTCCCTCACTGTAATATGTAGATGTTGAATACTGAATAAGTGTGGAGAACATCTTTCCAAAGCATGCTCCCATTGCATATAAAAACTATGAATGTGTAGAAGCTATGCCTATATGACATGCCCCACTAAATATAAAAATTTATATAAGTACCATATATTGAATAAGTGTAGAGTGTATACACACAATATTTTTAAACTTTATCAATTGTTGATTTTTTCTATCTTGAAAGAACCTATTGAGTTTCAATATCTCTAAATTCACACCTTAATGGGTACACCAAGAAAGAGGTGAGAATAATATTGGTACTTCATAAGCATATTATCCCTATACTACCACTTATTATTAATCCAACCATCTCCTAAAAACATTCCCTTAAGATTTGCCTCCTCTTTTGTGCCCTCCTCTAATCATCTTCTACCTTCATTATCCCTTCCCTAGCCTAAAAATATTTTTTATGATTTACAATACACTATCGGCCCCATTGACCCTATAATCTAATTGAAAAAACTCATTTAGGGTTTAGGTCATCTCTTAGCTGACCTAGACTAGGACCTAATTTATTTTTGTCAATAATGATATTGTATCAATTGGGTCAACTCTATCGACCAAACTTTTGAAAAGGATTAGGGTTAGATTCAGATATATAAACACATTCATTTCTCTATTCTTATAGAGACAAAAAGAGTTAATTATTCATATTCACTTCTTTACAATCTATTCTAATTTTATTCTACTTGAGGAGTCTTAGCTTAGGGTTTCTACTTGGAGAATAATCTTATCTTATGGAAAAGTCTTGGATGCTTTGGCCTTTCTTAGCGATCCTTAAAAACCACAACAACCTCTTATGAAGAACCTTTGGACAAGGAAGATATTGATTATTTATGATTTTTACTTGAAGGTAAGTATCTCTAAATTTTCTCTTCTCTTTAGTAAATAGAAGTAGTATAAGTAATGGCCTTTGAATATATTAATCTCTCCATGTATTAGGGTCTTACCTATGCATAGCTTAAATAAGATTTTATTATGCATGTTTATGTTTATGTTTACTAACCCCATTTTATGCCACAAGATTTGGTGAGCACTAGGTTATAATTTAGTTTACCTATTATTAGTTTAGTGAATGTGAAAATATAGGACCTAGTTAGGGTTGTTGTATAATTTTGATTGACTAGAGGCTTTGGAACCTTTTCTAATGATATTATTATGGTAATAAATCCCTTGGTTAGGTCTATTAGATCCATATTGGTCATGACCCCAAATATTTAATGTGTCGACAATTGGAAGTGTAAGTAGGATTTATCTTCTTTGAGATAGGATTGATTTATAGATCAATTGTATTTCCATTTGCATACATTTGGGTGAACCTAACATGATCCCAACCCTTGCATGTTTTCTTTTACACTATTATTTTAATCATATTATTATATTTCTCCATATATGTAATACTATATCGAGCTAGTCAATATAGTTCTAACTTTTTATGTGCATGTTTAACACATAGTCACTTCAAAATGACTTTGTTTTATCTGTGTAGGTCTTAATCAACTATAGGTTATTGGATCAAAAAGTATAACATAGTATTCTCCTTTAGTTATAGACTATAATACACTATCAAATAGATTGAATCTGTTTACTAATTCTTTCTACCAACATATAAGTCAACAAACATTATCAAACAAGTTGACCCTATTCCTTATTCTTCTTCAACACATAAGGTTTTGTAAAACTAGATCAAACAAGTCAACCCAATTTGAATATTTTGAAAGTAACACCTAAAGCATTAGAACATAAAATTTTCAATCTAAATCATCGTAAAGACCACCAAGTTTCCCTTATTTCATCTATCTATCATTTTAGTACTTCCTTCAGTTATATTTTTGACACATTAATAGTCTTCAAAACTATAAACCTACATCTAATTAGGCTGACTTAATCAACTTAATTTTGTAGTTGTATTTTATCTAAGAGACATAGTTAACCTATTCAACTATGTTCTTAAAGACCTTACTTCTATAGAACAATAGTGACCTATTCAAATCTATTATGTAATATTTGTATATAGTTTTGCCTGCACTGACTTTGTACTATTCTTAATCAAGTAATTAACATCTAGTTTCTAGTAATTAATTCACATCTCTTTTTTAGCTATTTTTATGCCTAAAATAACTTAGATAGTCTAAATAGGTGGTTTTTCAAATTACCACTTTAGATACACTATTTTACTCTTTTGCACACACTACCAAATCACTTAACATTCATAATACATTTAGACATTTATCTTCCCAAAGCCTACCTACTTGGATTTCATCACCAAGGGGGAAGCTAACTTGGTTTTCTATCCAAATATAAATACATGGTTAATGGTATATATTGGAAAATCACCTGACACTCTTATCACTATAAGATTGTGAAGTGAGGGGGTAAGACCTAATACCAAGCTATTACTATTACCAATACATGTCTCTTTCAGCCCAAATATCCTAAAACTAACCTTAGACTACTTTTTAGTTCCCTATTTCACCTAACTCTCCTATCACATTAAAATCAAAACTTATAATAATTTAATAACACTTAGGGTGACCAATTAGTTAGAATTTATTTTTTAGTTGATTGCATGCTCTTTGATCATTGCATGTTGTATTATAAAACTTGCATTGGTCAGCATTGGTGCAAGGATTTGTGTTGTGTGCCCTAATTGGATCAATCACATTGATCCATTTTTTATGTGTTTACTTTCATTCTTAATTCCAATTATCTTTTAATTTTTTTCTTTTATTCTAAAACACTATCATCTTAATCAATACAGTCTCTTATAGACTGTTTCACTTTCCTACTACAAATACACAATCAACTTGCATAGTTATGTTTTCTTATCTCTCTATTCTATCCTCTATTTATTATTACATAATCATCCCATATGACTATGTACTCTTTTCAGCCTATGTTTTAGTAGTACTCTATTAACCCTTTCAACTTGGTACTTATTGGCCAACCTTGTCTCTTATTGACTAACCCTATCTTTTGTCTGTTGACTTTGTTCTCTGTCTTGTCAACATTGTCATGGATTATCTTTATTCTATCCTAAATTTTGTTTCTCTCATCAAGCATCATGAAATCCCATATTATAATATTTTTGGACAACTTTAATCCATTCAAACACTATATGGGATGCTCTTTTCTTCTTATCTTTTCTTCCTCTTTTTAGATTTTTGAGCATATTGAGATACTCATCCACATATTAGTTTAGACTTTGGGGAATCTTATGATGTCCACCCAAATGTTACTTCATCCTTTAGGGAATCTTTTTATTCTCATCCATACATCCAATTACCCATTGGAACATCTTACAATGTCCACTCTTATTCTACATTGCATGATACCAAACTAATTCAACTTCAAGAAACCTTCTGAGACACATAAGCTCATCTCTCACACTCGCATCCTTGATATATATGTTATATTAGATATTTAAATTCTTATAATTCTTTTTATATTCTATCCTTATAACATTTTTTAGGATACTTGCATGGTGTATGCACTAAAATATGTTCACCCCACTAATTATGTTAATTTCACTAATTTAACCTACAATTACATTTCCTAGATAATCTAACTAATATATAATATTCCATTTCCGACATCCTACAAACTTTACCCCATCCAATGACCAATTAATCGGTTCATTAAACCCCTAACAAAACCAATTTACCCACTAACCTATTCCCTAAGACACCAATTTAAAAATACAAAATATTCCACCTACCCATCTACCACCCTATTCCTAGTTATTCCTAAATCCCTAAACCCTAATAGGATATTTATAGAATTAGAGGATTCTAGAAATATCCTTCATTTTATCCCCCTTTATCTAGAATTTTATATTCTATAGATTTCCATGGTATTAAAAATTCAATGGAAAATATCTAGCCATTGATTTCAATAGCTCAAAATTAAATTTGAGCCATTAATTTCTCCTTCCATATCCTATATAACCTAGCTCATTCCATACATGAAAACAACCTGGAAACCTAGAAATATATCAACTTTATGCCATTATCTTGCATCCATAGTTGTTATCAAGCTCAATTCATCCATTGGAAGTCATTATCAACTATCAAGCAAGAAATCTGACAATCATTAATTTTGTATGAAAGATCTATTTGGGAATCTTGGCGAGGAACTATAAAGAGGTTAAGTGATGGTAAGAGTCTTTATAACACTTTTATTATCTCTTTTATCCCCTCATATTCATGTATTTATATTTTATGTTTTTATTGCTAAATATAATAATAAGAAGTTGAATCTAAAATTTAGGCTATATTTTAGCAACCACAGTGGGAGCTTACTCCCTAAAATAACCTTATAAGATTGATGGAAGTGATTTTAAAGCTTTTAGGGGCATTTAGACATGAATTGAAGATTGAATTTTTAAAATCTATCATGTGCAGGCAATCTATAGTTTTGAACTGGTATTATCGATATTGTAGTTGTGATATTGTAGGGTGAATTGTGATATTTTTGATTAACTACTAATAGTTAAGGCTCTTACATGTTATTTTATATTTTACAAAATTATAACTTTGATAGTTCTAGTTTTTCCTGCTAAAATTGGTATTATAAGTTAAGTTATGATTTTGTAAAATCCACTAGTTAAAGTCATATCTATGTGTTTTGATTTAGATTATGTAAGATAATCAATGTTTTGGTTTTTGTCTTGAAGTGTGCTCATATTCTCTATTCAGGGAATGAAAGGGGTAGCCTAGCATTCTGACCATTAATTCCTCAACTAAAATACAATAACTTTTGAAGTAATAGATTTGACTTGGTAATAACAATCATGTAGTTGGAGTTATGATTTTACCAAAACTTAAATTTTTATCTATATCCCTATCTCTTATCTATCATTGATCCTTCTATAAATTGTTATTGTTCTATTTCTATTGCCTTGCAGATTCTTTTGGGTTCTTAGTGTGCAGGGAAAGGAGGATTAATCAAGGTTTAGACCATTTGGGCATAACCTACAATATCATGACTTTCTCATCTATAGTTTTGCTTTGGTAACTATGGTATTTCCTTTGAGAATTGTGGTTTTGTCCTTCTTGATTAAATTATTAAAACTCATGAATTATTAGACTCTAATTTATAGACAAAGGGTTTTTAGCTTATGTTAGGTAGTTATAAGGTTTCCTATAATAGGCCAAGGTTATCTCTTATTTATACTAACCATTTTAAAATTTAGTTATTTTTGGCCTAATTATGTGTTTGTAGAAATATTAAAGTTTGATGTGTGTGTGCAAGAACAATAGGCATAAAAGGAAAGCCAAGGAAAACACTCAAACACCTCCCCATTAATCTATTTTACCCCTTGAGACAATACATCAACTCTCAAATTAATGTTATTTTAATGTCATCTATGGTTTTGTATATTATAATAGTGTTTTTATGTTTAAACAGAATTAGGGTGTAGTCAAATCCTTTTAATTAATTTTCTAAATAGAATAGTTTTTTCATTTTGTTGGTGAATTTAGAATAGATTATAAAACCTTCTATTAAATAATCTAGAATTATAATAAAATATTGTAAATAGTCATAAATAAGTGGATAAAAGACTTTTTAAGTTTGCCTATCTATTTATAGTATTGTAAAGGCTAAGTTATTGTATTAAAATTTATCTACATCAGACATATTTTATAATTTTCCCATTTTATACAAAAGTATAGATTGTAAATTTTTGTAAATTTTGATTTTGCTCTGTTAGTTGAGATTTTATCTGTCATAATTTTGTAGGGAAATGGTCATGCTTAGCTAACTACTTCAAGATCATAACTCACAATCTTTGATTTTGTTTTGTAGTTGCAATTTTTTATTTATAATTGTTATATTACACTGTGTAATTATAGTTTTATAGGGAGTCATAATTTTGTAAATAATTAAACTACTAACCCCTTTGGTGTAGGATCCCTCAAGACTAAGGCACCCCATTTCATTTTTTGACCTTTATGCTTGTAATAGGGGTAATAATATCATAATACTTTAATCTTATCATTTGTATATACTTTCTTGTTGTGTGTGATTGTTATTGTATGTATTTGCTTAATTGTATATACTTGTGTTTCTCTCACATAGGTAATTAGTTGAGAAAATCAATTTGTGCTTACCTACTTGTTACCCCTCTCCTTAGTCTAAGATATCACATGACATGTAATTCATCCCCATACATGTTATTATAAATTAGGGTTTGGTGATTTGGATTTCATCGCCATACACTAGACCAAACTTTTTGTTCTAATGGAGTATAAAAATCAAGAGAGTTGTCATTTGGTGCCTAAGAATAATTACCCATAAAGGGTTTTATGGGGTGAGGGGTGTGTTGATGCCTAAATATGTATCACAAGGTGTTCAGAGTGTTTAACAAACACTTCTCATTTTATAATTCAAAAAATTTAGATCATGAGTTGTGGTTTGTGATAATCTTATTATCTATGATGGAATAGAGGGAGAACAAATGACTATTTCACAATATTTATATTAGTTGGTGATTGGGAGCCATCGTGACCTATAAATCTTTGTGAATAAAAAAATGATATATTCTAATTAAGGTGAATTATCCTCAATTATAATTCTAAATCTAAACTAAGATGGACATATACAATGAAGCTCTAATCTAAAGTGAATTAGTTAAAAAAGCAAAAAGAAGGGTAGGGTAAAGAGAAAATATGTTGCTACAGATCTTTATTCCATACATTATGATAGAGTTAAAATATCCTCCAGGCATGTACTTAAAACTAATGTATGATAAAAAATAGTTTAAGCTTGAATCTTACCACACATCAGGCAAACTTCTAAGGAATGTGAAAATAATGCAAATAAGAACCAAGCTTACTTTAAAAATTTAATCCTATGAGCAAGTAGCTGATGTACATATACAAATACAAAAAAATAAAAATGAATTAAACTAAAGAACCTTTAGTTATCCTATCATAATCACAAGTTAACAATTCTACATTCAAAGGTATACACCAAGAGTCCATAAGAACTATTCAAATTTAGAATTCAGAATGGACAAGTGAGAGAGAAGATATATAATAATTCACACAAATAAAATCAGACAATATTTTCAAAATTATCTACTTGTATTAGTTTCTTGAAGTTTACACTATATTTTAGCTAAAAAACTTCCCCCCCGCCTTTTACAAATGGTAATACTCCCTTTTATAAAATGCTAAGTATACCGGTTAGTCATATCAAATTACAAGTATACAAGTGTAAGGACAACTATCCTTTCTATAAAATTTCTAGAATACATTAGACTTTTCCAAATGAACTTACCTATAGGCAATGTGATTTTACGAATTACATATGCCTTTACAAAGTAATAATCTATTTTCAAAATATTATAAATTTATACAAAATAATATTCCTAACTAACTTTGAAGATCTTGTGTTGATGTTGCCTCTTATTTCTACTGAAGGATCTTCAATATCTAATGTTGTTCATTGATAAACTAAAGATACACCATTGGCTTTAGGTAAATATCCTTTCCATGATCCTATGTGTATTTAAGGTTCTTTTCAATCTTCTTTATATCTCATTTGATGCCCCTGGTATTTCCCATTTTATCCTTAGATTATAGGAGTAAGTCCATGAATTTATTATTGCCATTTGTCATTTAGTTTTTCCCTTGGTTCATTACTTCCTACATGAACTAAAGGGTCCTATGTTTGAATCTTCATCAGTTATGAGACCCAGTGAGCTGAGGGTTTTTGGCTTATTTATCAAGCTATCTAAGATATGAGATGTTCTATCTTTTAGCTGCTTGAAGTCTTTGGCAAGGTCTTCCATTCTTTTGGACCAATTGTCTAGGGCCTCAATATTTTCAACCAATATGGCAATGGACATATTAAAATGTGCCTTGATGATGGTTATAAAATTTTGGAATGGATTCTTCGATAAGGCCTTAATCAACTCTTTCACCTGAAGACTTGTAGCTTACCATTGGCCATTTGGATTGTTACTTTAGAGATTTTCTTCTCTATTTCTCTTTGTCTAGTCGTGACTAACTTTAAAGAGCTAAATAAGTTATCCATGGTGCCCTCAAACTTCTTGAATCTATCCTCATGAATTAATAAGATAGTAGACTCTTTCAAATTCTTGTTTTCTTTAAATATGCCCTTGATCATTGTTTACAATTGATCATTTTGAGTTTAGGCCACTTCAAGGATATTTTCAAATATCTTATCTTGTTCTATATTTCTCCCTACTAGTAGTGTTAAACCAAAAAAAGGTTTAATATTTTGAAAGGTGAACTATTCACCTTTAACCATGGATTTCTTCTCAATTACTCTCTTTATGTTGGTCGTCTCTATGTTGAATTGAACTCCCACTGATGATTCTATCACTTGAGGAGTAGGGATCTCAACTTATGCTCCACTTTAAGTTCTAAGAGAATCCATTTATATTCCACTTGACTCTCCAAGGGTATCCATGCATATTTATTTTTCCTATTGTTATAATGCCAAAATCTACGGATTGATTTAATCATGCACATGGATGTTAATAGAATTTATAATAGCCTTATGGTGGTGCATGGTTGGAACCTTTTGTAACTTTCCATATATGAAATAATTTAGAATGGAGGGGTCATGAATTATATTATAATCTTTTAAAAAGTTGATTTCACTCCAAGATTAAGTGAAAGTCAACTTTGGCATCTTGCCTCCTACTTGAACCAGAACTAGCTTATATTTCCTTTTGGGTTGGGTTTTAATAGGAACTAAGTCCAAAAATACTTCATTCCCATTTTATTCCTTTGCTTCCTCCTCACTAAGGTTTTTCCATTTGTACTTCTTCTTCATCTAACTAGTAGGCACTAGCTAGTGCCTTCAAGGCATCTTTTACTATCTCCTTGGGGCCTAATGCAATTATGTCAATTTATTTAACTTGTGACTTTAGTTCTTTAGGTAGTGTTTAAAATGATGCTACTTCACCAAGCCTCCTTTCCTCAGGTCTCTTTTCATCTATATTTTGTGCAACTTGTGATTCAATATATTGTGTCTCTGCCTATGTCTTCATAGGAAGAGGTCTAAAATATGGTCTTGGTAATAAATGATACTTCTTAGGCCTCATATCCTCACTTGGATTTTGATATCTTAGTAGTATATCTTTGATCTTGATGTTATGCTTCTTTAATATTACTAACAATTTTATGAATGAGGAAGTTCATATGTATATTAAATCATAGACACCAGGGTGATGTTCATAATTCATGATTATCTGCTTGACCTTAAAATATTTTGAAACCCTTTCATAGGGGTCCCATTATCTCATTTCATCAGTATGTAAATTCAAGGAGGACATGTGCCTAGAGAGAGTCTCTACATGGTCCCAATTTTGGAACACAATCCTACTAATAGTTAAAGGAAAGTAATGGAGTAGCCCTTTCCTTTTTATTTTACACATATTATCTATGCCATAGAATAATTGGAATGTTACCTCCTACTCTGCCAACTTTGTGGGTACATGGATTGGTAACCTAAAGGGTTGGCTCATAGTTCTTTCTATTTGGATTATAGTGTAATTTGGATATAGCCAAATGTCCTCAATGAGATCAACATACTTCTTAATCAAAGGGCTAACCCTCATCATAAGGATCCCTATAATGGCTTCAACTAAGTCTGGGTATACGTAGTCATATATAAACTGAATATGGTTCCTATACTTAAATAATGTAATTTAGAATAATATTAGGAAACTATTTGTCTCCCATTAGGTGACCACTATTTTATGCTAGGGATTTTGGTAGTGGCTAGCAAGGCATCTAGAAGATAAGACATCATATAGAAATGGTTGCTAGTTTTCTTCTTTATTGTAGAGAATTATTGTTTCAAGAAAATATTGATCATTTATCCAAGAGGGGGAGGAAATCCTTTCTCAACCATGAAATACACAAAATGGACCCAAATTTTATTGACATAGGTGGTGGAGGGGTTTCCAAATAATCTATTTAGTAATGTCATAATCATCCAAATACCAGCCCTAAATTAGGTGATTGTGATCGTTCTACTAAGGTCAGAGACTACATGGGTTCCTAAATATAACCATGGGGTAAGGATGGTATTTAGGTCATTCTTATTGACTATTATTTAATTTTGGGTAAATCCACTTGAGGCTTGGGTAGTTTGTAGTAATTATCAAAGGCAATAGGGGAGATATAAGCAATTATTCTAAAACTATGCTCATGTACTATCATGTCTTGATAAATTTTACAATCCTTAAAAATAGGATAAATAACATTAACACAATGTAGTACCTTTGGGTTTGATGTTACATAGTTAATACTTGTCTTTTGAATGGAGAGTAGGCCATAGTATCTCTTATTGACTGATGTAATCTTTTCATCCCCTCTTGTAATGGTTGGTAGCTCCTTAATGGTCCACAAAATCTTGGACCAATTTTTATCTCCTATGTTTAAGGCTACAACATCAAATTTGGTATCTTTGAAGGCTCTCCATTCTGAATCCATGTTCAAATAGAGTTTTGTGTCCTCTTTATGTTGTTTTTAGGCCATCATGACTGTGAGTTCTTTCAAATTTCTAACTAGTGGTCTACAATTCACCTCTAAATCAATTTGTACTTGCTCAGGTGATAATTTGGCTCTTTTAGGCTCAATTATGGTTAATTTGAGATTGAATTAGGGATTTGTAGACCCTAGGTTTCTTCTATAGGTTTTTTCTTGAGATTTAATGGTGACAACTTTTGCACTTGAGTGAGTTTGTGCCTTAGATTTGATTTGGACCTTAGCATTTATACCTTTGCTTTTATGAGCCCATAAAATCTCTAGTTTTATCACTTTTTGCCCATGTAGTGTTACTGTGGCATCTACATGGCACTTTTCATGATAAATTATTCATTAATATTTGAAAACATGACCGTTACCATTTAAAATTTGCCTTTTATTTTGCATCATCAAATATTTTTTCATGGATCAATGTGGTTCATTGATATTGATCCTAAGATTTGATTAATATTGGCTACCTTTACTATGTTTTCTATGGTTATGACAAGTGTCATTACTGTGGGTCTCTTGAGATTTATTGAAAATTTTATCTTCATCTTATTTCATTTGATTAACTTCATCTAGTTAGACATGGGTTATTGATTATGATCTATGGCATGGACCACCATTGATTGCTTGTTGTTCTTTGGTCATGACCATGACACTTGTCACCTTATCACCATCTCAAGGTTTCTATTAAAACCTTGACTTAGCCTCACTCCATCAGATCAATCTTGTCTATGTGAACATGAGCCATAGATCCTATAAAGATGCACAATGTTTAAGTTAATATTGGGACATATAAATAACTTAGCCTAAATACTTTAGACTATGGTTTTATTTTGTGCTAATAGACAAGAAATGAACCTTAGGCTAAAAAATTTAAGCTAGTTTTGGATCATAGTAAAAATGGGACCCTAAATAATAAAAGGGACTTTATATAAGGTTTTAAACCTAATGTTTTATTGTTTTAATAAACATGATAAAACTTTAGGGTAAAATCTCTAGGCTAAGTCTTATAACAATAGAACCCTACATTTGCTATATCGAGCCAATAAAATAGACCAAAAGATCATGGGATAAATAGGGACCAAACATAAGATTTTAGAATAAGGTTTGGTCAAATGTTTAAAAACTTGACTCAATATTAGGATAACATTTAATCTAAGTATATGGTGCTTATAATTATTCCCATGTAATTTTACTTAGTTTATGATATGTCAAAGGTTGATGAAATATCAATTTTGGTATTGAGGTATAAAACCCTAAGCATGTTTATTTTTTAAATGAGATTCCATTGGTCCTACAACATGAAGACAAACATGTTCATTAATCCAAGTGATATTGGTTCCTAAACTTAAATTTTTATGTTCTCATGGATGTCAATGATGATCTCATGAGCATCAATGATGTTCGTGTGAACATCAAAACTAAGCTCTCATGATTAACCATAGGGACTAAAATTTGATGGTCACATGGACGTTAATGACAACCTCATGGATGTCAAATGATGTGCATTAGAATGCCAAATTCAAGTCCCATGAAATATAGTGGGTTTTATAGAAACTTTGGGTCAATACGGGTTATTTTATTGATCTCACCCAAGTAAACATGGGTTATCAATTATTATCAGGGTAGTTGGATGTCATTACCTCATGTAGTCATAAAGGGATTAAGTGAGCTTGGGACCATTTAGAATTTAGACCACAAGTCTTTAACATAGGTCCTTATAATAAAATGAAGACACTTTGAATAATTAAAGTCATAACATAAGTTTTATCCTAAGGTTTTATTGTATTGATAAATAAAATCAAAAACCCTAGGGTAAAACTTAGGCTAAGTCTATGTTATAATAAAAAGGGACCCATTTTTATCCATGATGATCTCACTCTATTAGATCTTTAGCATTCATGTGAATTTAGATCATCAATCTCGATCTATGGAGTCGAGTGGGATTGGTCCCATGGGTTAAAGTCTTAGGCATGTTAGGGTCATCTTGCTTTGTTTGATCAACTTCACCTGATTAAATGTGGGCCATTAATCCTGCAAAAAAGCACCCAATTTAAGTCAAGGCTAGAAGATATATAAGACTTAGGATAAAGTCTTAAGACTAAGTTCTTGTTTATATTAATAAACATGAATGGGGCCTTATGAATAAGACATTAATCTAAGTTAATAACATATAAAAATGACCCTGCATATAAAAGGTTAGACCATATTAAAATAAAAGGGGACAAAGGGCTCAAGATATAAAAGAGACCTAGTATATGATTTTTAGACGAAGGTTTGGTCATGTTGAAAAACATGAATAAGCCTTAGTATAAAAATTTAACTAAATCCATAACATATTAAAAATTTCCCACTTAATTTTGTTCCCTTCAAATCTAAATTTGAATGAGGGGTATAAGCTAGGGATTCTGAATGAGGGTTTTAGGAAGCTTTTAACATGGATTCAATTTGACTTTTAATAGGCCAAAGGTTAGTAAAAGTTTAAATTAAAATAAAATCATTAAAATTATGAAACCCAGGCATTGTCTACCTCCAATGGACATATGTTAGACCTATAACCTAAAACAAGAAGATCAAAAGTTAGAAAAATTTATATAAGGTTAAACCAAAGCCATGAACAAGTAGACCAACTAAAACATGGTGTGGATGATCTATAAATATGAATAATGTGCAAACATGGTAATGATGTTCTAATAAAATGGATTTTAAATTTTAAAGTATAAATTTGCACAATTTTAACATAAGGGTCCTCATTTTTCAAGAATGGGGGTATGTTTCCCTCAATGGGTTGGTTAATCTCTAATACACAAGATGGTTAGATAGAATCCTATATGGAATTGTTCCCTAATGTACCTTCATGTATATCAGGGTTGCACCTAGAAACCTTTTGTGCAAACCTAGTGTAAGACCCTTTGATCATAATAAGCATCTTACTACATGGGGCAGGATAAACCCTTAAGAATCTGTTAAGTGAAAATAGGATCGAGAAGGTTTTATTGATTTCATAATAGGTCACTAGCCTATAACCTCACCTGATAAGTCTTTAGATCATGTGATCATTAATTTGTACATCTTATTACAGTTGACTAACTTAGGGATTATTGTGGAGTGTGTTATTTTGAGTGTTATGTTAGACCTGTATTATTTGCAAACCAAGTCAGCCATACCCCATGTTATGTGTAACACCTTAGATGCCCCTAGGAAAATATACATTCTCATATCATCATTTTATACCACACCCATCCTACATCTCATAATAATCTCATATCCTCTATAACCTAATCTTTCATCTCCCATCTAATCTACTATGCATCTTATAATATTTATTTACCCCAATCTATCTTAAAATCCATCCTGTATCTTATACCCATATTTTATTGTTCACTTATCCCACATTTTCTACATCCTATCTTACACATCATCTAATGTCTACCTTATATATTCCCCCATCTAGTATTAATCTTACACACCCTTCATATCCAAAAACATATATTATACATCCTTATCCTAAGTAACTTATATAATCCATCTTATCCATCCTATATCTTCCATTAATTATCCCATACAACATCCCCACACATACCATATATTATACCCATCTAATATTTATCATATAGCCTTTATTTCTATTCATCTCATATCTTCCCATCCTATAAATTTTATCTCCCATACCCCATCCATCTGATATCCTCCGATCACCCTTGACTATTATATTTAGTCTTAGAATCAAGTTATAGTGGTCACCCATCCTTTTAATTTTCATTGTCATTTCCTAGGTCTTTAGACTAGGTATTATCAACATACATAGTCTTATTAACATTCTAATACAACACCCATCATTTATCCCTATCAAGTGACTTATTCATGTATCACCCATCCAATTATCACTTTGATAGTGAAAATTTATTTTATGCCATCACTCTCTTTTATATTTGTTGGATTGGACTCTTACAAGGCTTTGTCTTTTGGTAATTCTTAGTCATCCCATCCCTTTTTAAAAATCATCACATCACTCTCTTTGACCACTAGTTGATTTGGTTTCAAGACTGAGCTAGTATTCAAAACTTCCACATCACCTATCACATCTCTTTTCCTATTCCAAAATGATGATTCACACCCATGCCCAACTCAAAATTTGATAAGATTCCAACCAAGACAATGATCCATTAAGGAATCTAGGGGATCCAACTCAAGATCATGATGATACCCATAGTGATATGTGTACCCCCAAAGGAGAAGATGAATGATTCAATCCCATGCATTATGATGAGGCTAGAAATATAATTAAATGATACCTTTATGAAAAACATGATCATGTTTTATTTTGACCCATAGAAATAGGGGCACACTACCATCAAATTTTGATCATATCCTCTACAACACATAGTCTATCCTCCCACCCATCCTAATACACCATGTCAAAATGTACATACCAATCAAATAATAGAAGAAGAGGAAGGTGTGGACCAAGAATTTATAGAAGAAGAATACATTTCACCCCTCTGAAATAATCATATTGAGGCTAATAAAATTCAAACTATCTTATAGGATTGACTAGACCAACTTACACACCAAATAAACCTTTAACTCTAAGCATAAAATCAATGAACATCATCCCCCCATCAAAATTTCGATAACATCCAAAACACCCAAAATAACCATAGACCTCATAATAGCCATGATCAAACTTATAATCCTCTTGGGGACCCAACATTTGTACAAGAATGGAAAGTGATGAAGTAAACTCTCCAACAAATGTATCCATTCATACAAGCACTAAACTAAAATATGAATATTTTTTTATTCCCCCTTAGACATGAGCATCTTGTAAATACCTTTCTTGACCCACTTCGAAGTGCCTAAATTTGAAAAATATAGAGGAAAATGTGATCTCTGAGACCATGTACAGTAGTTCTATGTGGCTTACCATGAATTAACATATAAAGATACTTATCTATTGAGAATTTTCCCAAAAAGCCTTACTATACCATCATTAGAATGTTTCATACACCTATGAAAGGGGTCTATATTTGGCTTTGGTGAATTAATGAAATAATTTGTTAGACACTTTTTATTTAATATTGAACATGATGTCTCTATCATAGACCTCTATAACACCAAATAGAGAAGTGGGGAAATCTTGGCATACTTCTTGCAAAGATGGAGAAGCTTAATAAGCTACCTATGATGTACAATACCTAAAAAAGAGTTAGACAGAGTATTTGTTGATAACCTTAATGTTAATCTCAAATATTAGCTAAAATTACAGTGTGCTAAAACCTTTAATGAAATAATTGATAAAGTGATGCAAATTAAAAAAGCATTTATTGAAAAAGGGACAATTAAACTATATTCCTAAGTTTTAGTATATTTTGATAAGTCTTATGATATTATTAAATAGCTTGAGAAGAAACCTACACAAATTTAATTAGTGGAACTTCTTAAAACATCCCCTTTACATCAAGATATACTTAACCAAGTTTTAAATGACCTTAAAGTCCCTAGTGATCTATATACCAATCAATTCCAAGAATTATTAGAACATCTATCCCCTTCTCAATAGATTACCTTTGGTGCCTAATACATGCCTCTAGTTGGCCCCCACAATAATTATCCATTATTCATTGAAGTCTCCATATCCCACCATCACATTCCTAGGTGCTCATAGATAGAGGGTCAGCATTGAATTTAAACAATATGGATTTGTTGAAGAAACTAGGGTATTCATAGGATTCTTTAGGGCCTACTTTTATTATGATCAAAGCCTATGATGATATTTAATGGCCATCCACATGAAATATCTACCTTCTTACTTTGATGGGGCCCATAGTACACCAAACTCTACTTCATTTTGAGGATATTGAATTACCTTATAACATGTTTCTAGGATGTCCATGGATCCATGAGATGAAATCTATCCTATATACTTTACATCAATGTCTAAAACTCCCCCACTCAAGTATGGGAGACACCATTCTTGGGAAAATTGATCATTTTTATAGTTGTCAAATGGATTAATCCTCATGATCATATCATTATCCTAACATAGATAATTCCATTCTTAGTACAATATTTTCCAAGTATATATGCCCTAAAAAATGTGTACCTACTTCAAATACATTACTTAAGGTCACTCGCTTAAAAAACACATCCACGGGTTATGGATAGTATGAATATAAAATTGTCTGTGTAGGTGATCTACATCTTTCCCCATGTAGATATGCGTCCTCAACCATACAAAATATTAATACTATCAAATATCAATTTGGACTAATAGACTTCTCTAGCACATGTTTATTATCCAAAGAGTATATTGATGAATCAGATGACTTATGGCTCATTCTAAAATAAAAGGCCCTAATATCTCCTAGAAATCAATACCCATGCATCTAGAAAATTATACAAAATATGCACTATCAAGGGAAAGGACTAGGGAGGCATGAATAATGTATGCTTAAACCCATATCAATTCAATAACATCTATAATAAATTAGTTTAGGGTACAAACTATTTTATGATGACTTAAATAATATTATTGTGGATATTGCTTTGATTCCTAAGCAGTCTCTCTCTAATGAAGAAATTAAGATGGGTTTGGTTGATAGTCACTTCAAAGAGATAAAAACCACCAATATTTTCTCTGACACTACCATTTCCACCATCCACATCTCCCTTCACTACCCCACTCATTAACTGGGATCAAAATCAATATCCCTCTTTTGATATATTTCAAAATGATGAGGTCATTCTATAATTGTTTGGAGCTTAAGATTTTTTCTTATGGAAACCATAAAAGGGCTTTTTTGTTGATCTCTATAAATCAACATATTTTGGAGAATAATAACACCCCCTTAACCAAAGGGAAGAAGATCAATCCAAAGATGAAGAACCACTTCAAGATCTAGAATAATTTCTCATGTCTTACCAAAATCAAAAGAATATATGGAAATAGACATGGAGATCCTAGATGATTTCAATTCAAATATCCCAAATCTGTCATTACCCCCTTATCTCAAAGACTAGTCACCTTCTCTCATTGAAGAGGTGATTTAAGTAGACATTGGGACTAAAAAGAGTAAAAAAAAATCAAACTGGGGGCAACTCTAAAACCTAAGGAGCAAAAAATTATTATTAAGCTACTTAAGGAGTTCATAGAAGTTTTTTCATGGTGTTATTTTGACATGCTTGGCCTTGATCTATCAGTAGTACATCATCTGATGGTGTACCCTAATTATAAACCTATCAAGTAAAAATTATGGAAGATGCACCCCAAAGTATCTTTATTGGTTAAGGAGGAGTTACAAAAATTCTTGGAAGATAACTTGATCTAACCCATCAACTATTCTAATTGGATATCCAATATTATTCCTATGGATAAAACCCAAGAAGGAAGTTAGATTCACATATAATTTCAAGATATTAATAAGGCATGTCCCAAGGATGACTTCCCTCTTCTGAACATTGACATGATCATGGATTTGATAGTGGGATATGAAATGTTATCTCTCATGGATGGATTTTTAAGATACAATCAAATTAAAATTATTCCTGAGGATCAACACAAAATATGCTTCATCACTCCATGGGGGACCTTTTGCTATCGGGTCATGCCCTTCAGCTTCAAAAATATTGGGGCTTCTTATCAATGGACCATGATAGTTATTTTCCTTGACATGATATATGATATAGTTGAAGATTATGTGGATGAAATTTTGGGGAAGTCCTGACTCAGGTCAGAACATCATATAGTCATAAGAAGAATCTTTGAGTGACTACAAGAGTACAAAGTCAAGTTAAATACCAAAAAAGGCGTATTTGTAATTACCTCAAAAAAATTATTAGGATTCATTGTTTCCAAGAGAGGCATAAAAGTGGACCTAGGAAAAGTAAAAGTGATCATGAAAATTCTTCCTCCTCACAATCTGAAGTAGCTTAAAAGTCTTTAGGTAAAATTACAAGCCATTCAATGATTTATCTCTCATCTTGAAGACAAAAGTCACTTCTTTAACCAGCTCTTAAATAAGGTAACTATTTATAATTGGAAATCTAAGTGCCAAAAATATTTCAATGATATCAAGTAGTATTTGGCCAACCTACTTATGTTATCACCTCATGTCTTGGGAAGGCCCTTACTCTTTTATATTTTAGCAACTCCATACAAAATAGGTGCCCTCCTAGCACAACACAATTATTAGGGTAAGGAAAAATAAATTTATTATCTCAATCACACATTAATATCTTATGAGTTGAATTATACTCTAATTTATAAAGCTTGCCTAACCATATTCTTTAACTCTCAAAAACTTTTGCATTATATTCTTAACAATTAGGTTCAGGTCATTGCCAAGGTTGATCCTCTTAAATATTTATTATCAAAATCAGTCCTCATAAAAAGAATGTCTAAATCTATTATGTTACTTAGTGAATTTTATATTGAATATGTTAATCAAAAGGCTATTAAGGGATAATTAATACTAGATCAACTAGTAGATATGCCTCTTGAAGTGATGAGCCTCTTATCACAACCTTCCCAGATGAATCTATAGTGAATACATCAAAATCTAGTGGCTAGAAGTTATATTTTGATGGATCATTCAGTACACATGGATCAGGGGTAGGCATCATTCTTATCACCCCACAAGGTGACCTTATTCCCAAGGATTTTTCACCTTACTTCATGCATGACTTGGGTGGTTATGTGCCTAAAATTTGGATCTATGATGAGGCCCATGAAGCTGAGTGTATTTGGTTAGAGGTTCATGGTCCCAAGGAAGCATTCCATCCTATCTATCAAGTCCTTATCATCCTTAAGGAGTCTTTCCAAAATTTTAGACCATGTGTTCAAGCTCCTGATCTTTTCCACAAGTAGTCTTATGACTCTGTTCAAATGAGCTAGGCTGATGGTTTTAAAACTAGGGATTTGATCTTCCACCAAGATGTTGATCAATTCCATCATTTTTTCACTTGAATTATTATAATGAGTAACTAAGTCTTTTTTTGCATCCTATTGACCTAATATATTCTATTTGGACCTTATTATCTTTAGATAATTAAACATGTCATAGAAGGATGCTTCAAATATTTTAATCATAACATCAAAAACTAACAATATGGCTTGGCTTTTTAAATTTTTCTTTTGTCTCTATAGATTCTCTCTTTGTTGTTACATGCCCTTGATGGCAACTTGTAATTGTGTTGATTGATCTTGTGCTAAGGGGTTTTCACCTAACCTTTGTCCTTCAATAAGAGTTAGTCTAATGAATGGTTCCACTTTTTAAAAAATGAACTCTTCTCCAACTATCATGGCCTTCTTTTTAGTAATTCTTTGTAACCCATCTATTGTTGGGTCAAACCTAACACAAACTAAATATTGTGTCACTTGAGGAATAGAGGTTTCAATCTAAGTTCCACTTGGCTCCCTTGGAGATAATATCCTTTATTTTTCTTCATTCTATAGATAAACTATCCACAACTTGAGTTCATCATGGATAGTGATGTTGACTAATTTAATAATGGCCTGTGGATGATGTAGAGTAGAAACCTTATAAAACTTATCATATACAAACCATTCAGGGATAATTGAAACTTGGATGGGGTTATTCTTGATGAAAAGGTTAACCTCACTCAAAGGGTGAGTGAAGGTCAACTTAGGCCTCTTATTTCCTACTAAAACTAATGCTAGCTCAACTTTTCTCTTTGGGGTAGGTATGGTAATAGGGACTAAATCCAATGTAACTTCCTTCCCCTTATTTTATTCTACTTCGCCATCTTGAGATTGAGGTTCTTTCACCTATACTTCTTCATTAGATTTATAGGCACTAGCTAGTGCCTTTAGGGCATCTTCCACTATCTCTTCAGGATCTAATACTATTATGTCAATTGCTTTAACTTATGGTCTTGGTTTCTCAAGCTAGGATAAGGATGATGCTACCTCATAATGTATCCTTTCCTCTATCATTAAAAATCCTACCCTCTACATCTAAGGTCAAATAGATCTATGTATCTCCCCTTGAAGTGCCTTTTTAGCCTACCATGGTCTAAAATAGATCAAATTACTCACTATTGGACTACTATTTACCTTTAGACTAAATTGCATTTTATTTGATGATAATTCACTTTACTGGGCTCAATTTGTGATCAATATAGGGTCAAATTAGGTTTTTTATGTACATGTTATGGATTTTTTATAGCTTTAATGGCGATGACTATTTACACTTAAGTGAGTTTCATGTTTTAGATTTTTATTCAGATCATGTATTTATACCTTTGCCTTTCTAAGCCTACAAGATATCTAGATTTGTCACTTTCTACCTATGTCGCATCACCGTGGGATCTATGTGGCATTTTAGTGGCACTTAGCTTGTTAAAATTAAAAAACTAACTGTTTCCATTTGAAAATTTGCTTTTATCTCATACCTATTAACCAAATTGACTATCTAGTCAATTTGAGTCAACCTATATAGCAAAAATTTCTATTAGAGGGTATGTCATAAGTCATTTAGGGTTAATTCATGCTTGTAATAGTATAACCATGGTCAATTTGGCCCCACAAGTCATTTTAAGTATTTATAAGGTCTTTTTAATAGCTAAAATGGTGTATTTAATGTCTTGTACATATTTCTTGGGAATTGTGCAAGCTTAAAAAGATGATGTCACCTCATATGTGTCAATTCTAACTTTTAGTAACTATTTTAGCTAGTAAATTGGTAGAATATTTAGAAAATAAGTAGTTTTCTTGAATAAATAAGAGGTTTCATGCACTTATATGACCTATGAGGAAGAGTGGTACATGTGGGAAGGTTGGAGTGTGACCCTTAAGATTCTCTAACTCATCCCTATGTTTCTTCAACTTTGAAAACACTGCAAATGGCTCAAAATCTTCCCATCTCTCCATCACTCTCTTGGAAAGCATTTTGAAGTTAACAGATTTGTACTTGGTATGGTCAGCTGGAAGAGTTTCAAGTCCAGTGTTTTTGGGGGAGGATAGTACATGATCTAACCTTCATTTTCATATTAGGAGTTTATAGATTGGTGGGATGAGCTTTATGAACCATATTTTAGAAGTTAGCCACCCCATTTTAATTGTCACTTCCCATACCCTGAAGGTCTCCTCTTCTGTTGAGGTGGTCCATATGGTCTAATTAGTGGAATCACTTCATGAGAGTCAAAATATCTTCCTCGCCACATCCAAAATTACCCCCATATAATTGGCACATGTGGATCACTATGACATTTTCATTTTTACCTTTGGATCTTCAAAGGAGTGTTTTATGGTTTTGTGGATGAAGGTGATGTTTCCATGGTTTCAGGAGCTCATACACCTTTGTGTTGATGTTTCATATCCTAACAGAGCTCATGAAGTATTGATATTAATGTGAAAACCATATCGATATAGAAAAATGCATGGATAACTTTGTTATTTTGAAAGTAATGTTGTTTTTTCCCAAGTTTTGGTTTCCATGTTACTATATTAGGAGATATGAGGCAATGAAACACTCAGCCACAATAGAGCTAGATGGTTAAGGCTTTTCTTCACCATAGCTATATCAAGATTATCTCAATGGTTTGACAAAAAGGATCACCATTTCTCATGCAAGTCTCAAAGCAATATAAACATGAATGTTTATGTTTCCATTTTGAGGCAAACTAACCTTAGTTTCTTTGAAGTAGGATTTCACCTCATTCAAAACCTTGTCAATTGATCCATTTAGAGGTCCCAACTACCTTCCAAAGCTTGTGTTTCATTGGAAAAGGGTGATGTGTTCATTTTAGAAAGTTTATGAAGGATATCCAAAGAATAAAAGTGTATTTTCAAGGTGGTATGTAGAAGGTAATTTCACATCAGAAGCTACAACAAGTTCAAAGCTTAGATGGAATCAATATATCTACAGATGGCCTATAAGGAGGATAAATTGGCAATGTGGATTAGTCCTTGTGAGGCATGTGTAGATATATAGGGGTAAAAAGTGGAGTAAGTTTGGATGTTTGGAAGTATTCAATGAAAACATACACATGGATTTCCCAAGATTACAACCCTTAGTTACCTTGTGAAAATCACCATTCTATACAAGTGTTGTAACAAGCCTATAACAATGAAGAAGTGAGAAAAAGACATGAAGAAGGGCATGGTGACTTGAATGATACCTAGATAGTTTTATTTTCACTAAATTAGGTTATATATGAATTGAATATAACTTCAATATAAATGGTACATTATCTTAGTTGAAAGTACATCTCAGGTGTATGAAGGAATGTAGAAAAGTTGCAATTGGCAAAGAAGATCACACATTGATGATGCTAGTGAACTCCTAGGAGACAAGGATGGATCCTAAAGGGAAAATTAGTGTTATTTGGCTTTGATAGGTCATTTAAAGGCAATAAAATGACTCTTACATGAAAAAATATCCTACAACCAACCTTGAAAGTGTCAAGAACACACAAAGATGCAAGTGGGATGAAGACAATTGGAGGGTCAAGTGCCTCCACAAGGCCATGTGAGAATATCCATGGATTGAATATAATGATTTTAACTTCAAGTAACATGAGGATATATAGAAGACAAGGAAAATCTATCAAATTTCTCCACTTATGAGGTCAAAAAGGCCAATTTCACCCTTAACTTTTAGATAGTCACCTTCAAAAGTTAGTTTTCAGTTTCATGCTAGTTGGAGGGGTAAATGGGTGAGTTAAGAGTTGAAATTTGGTAAAAGGTGTCCTCATGACCTAAGGAATCCTCCCATGTATTCAAAATTTATAATAAATAATGGATAATACTCTCTATTTTATCTCAGAGATATACCACTTTTAGGGCTTAAAACTTGTGGAAGAGAGAGAAAATGATGGAAACTGGAGGTTAGGGTTGAATTGGCTAAAAAAAAGTTGTGAAAATATTGGATAAGAATGGAAAAACATGAATTAAATCTCCTAAGGTGTTGGAAATTTCCTAGGTGTGATAAATCCATGAAAGAGGATCCAAATCCACTAGGCCTACAACAAAACTATGGACTCCATCAGAAAAACTATGCACTCCATTAGTCCAGCTTCAAAATCTTACAAAAAAATTGTAGAATCCATCAGTATAAATATGGAATCCATAAATACCCTAGGACTTGAAGGAAAATTTTTGGTAACTCTATGAGGATCAAATCAATGGAGTCATATTTTATGAAATCTGTATGAATGGAGTAGGGGACCAGTTCCTTTGACAATTTTTTATGTTTTACAAGTTTTGGAGATGATCAAAGGATGCTAATCACTTGAGAGAATATATTGGTACTTGAATAAGCTCCCCATGTCATTTGAAAATCTCAAAAATTATCTTAAGTTTCTCCAATAGGTTTCTCACTTCAGCTAGCCTAGATTGAGAAAAGTGATCACATAGTGGAAAGAGTGGCAACTCAAATTTGGACATCTTTAAAGGTGCTTTGAATAGATTTGAGCATATGAGGTGTCCTAAAATGTGTCCTAAGACCCCTGATACACATAAATTATGGAGAATAATGAGATGATAAGGCCAAGTGTCAAGAAAGGTCTAAAAAGGAGTGATCACAGTGAAAAATGATGGTTCTTCTTATGCAAGAGAATACAAATGACTTGGAAAACTTCCAATGTAGGTATAGGATTCCTTGTAACTTTCAAGTATCAATACAAAAGAGACACTTTCCCCTAGTCATCTTTGGAATAACTAATGAAGGCCAATGATGAAGGCAGTTTCATGGAACATACTTGAAGAGATGATATGCCAATTTTAGAAGAGGATAATTGTTTGGAATGGATACATATGTAAATTAATTTCTAACTCCTCTTAAACTTCACCTACATGCATTGTAATTGGTTTCCACCTTTTGACACATGTCCTTATGTCTCTTGGAATTCTTTTTCCTTTCTCTCTTTCCAATTTCTATAAGTATGAGCCATTTTGGCCATTGTAAACTAATACCACATCTAGTATGGTGAAGCCTTACTAGAATAACATTATAATTTTATTTTAAACATTGAACACAAGTCTAATTATAAGTTATGAACATATTTGTCTAAGTTTGATGGAGATAAATAGTGAATTTAAGTGATAATATCATCCTTTCTTCCTCCATCCTTCATGTTTAAGCAAGATTTTTGATCTAACAGATCATGTGAAGTGTAGTTAGGATACTAGGTTCCTCTTTAAGAAAGTTATTGTCTCTATGGTGTGCAATCTACCCATGGACTAGTTGTCTTGTTGATTATCTCATGTATGTTACCTTCACATTGAATCACTTATGTTAGGATCCTTTAAGGCTTAGATTTGGTCTTGTAGACACCTAAATCTAGCCACTAATAACCTCAAATCATAATTTTGGCCAATTTTTATTTACAATACACAATTTGGCCTAAAAAACTAAAACATTCTAAATGATGTGAAATTGAAATATTCAAGTGCCAATTTTGACTAGGGTATCACTAAATGGGGTAATGTAATTTATGGGCTAGTTAACTTTGATCAGATCATTCTGAGTCAAACTGCCAATTTTGCACCTAGGTGCTTTGGATTGCTCTTTTCTATCAAATTTGTTGCATGAGACACATGCCTTTGTTATTTTCTATTGGTAACATCCAAAGTGGGAGTATGGTTCTAATGCATCTGACATTTCCTTCCAATTCTAATCCAATAAATTTTAGACCAATAATAAGGCATTCTAATCAATTTGAGTAATTTGTGTATAACCTGCTTAATCATACTTAAGAGTTAATTAAACCAAATCAGATCCTAATTAATAATTCCATGGAAACTTGTTGAATACTTGTTTTTAGAAATGAATATTGAATACCTAGATCATTAGGTGACCTCATTTCTTAGGATGACATACCTAGGCTATAAATGCCATAAATATTAGGATTCATGCCTCCCATGCCTCATCAATGCCTTCCATGATGCCCTCCATGCCTCTGAATTGCTCCTTTATCCCAAATATTGATGAGCCTATTTATAAATTTTAATCACATAATTGGATTAATCCTTATCCACACATCTCAATCTTGAGATGGACAATTTAGGTTAATTTTAGACATTTGTAAAAATCTAAAAATAAGAAGCCTCGCCACATCATTTTTAAGACTTGATAATGCATATTTATAATGCATAAATGGTTCCAAAAGCTTCAATCAATTAGTGTTACCATGTTAAATTGATTTGAAACCAAGCCAAGCCATAAGCCAAAGGTGTCAAGAAGAGATGGAGGTACCTAAGCTTCCATTTCCAAGGACTTCATGAGCACAAGCCAAGCAAGCCACTACTACATAGGCATTTAGAGCATCCAAGGAAGGTGAAGGAATTATTTTGTTTTATTCCTTACTTTTTTTGTGTGTTTGTCATTTATTTTTGTTAACTAAGCTCGCCCTAGTGTCTAGGCCTAGAGATGTTATGCTATTAATGTGTTTTTTCAATTTTTTTCATTTTAGAACTAACACCATACTAATCATCCTCTTTTGAGTCAAATTCCTAGGTCACATTATGGCACACCTAGTCAGACTAGATGCATCTCACATCTGAAGATAATAGAAGCTAATGACATCCCCCTCATAAGCCTCAATTTATTTAGCTGATACATAGATCTATTTGTTTCAAGACTTGTTTCACCTTATATCAAAAACTATTTGTTTCAAACCATGTCATGTATACCATTTGGACCTTTGTGTTGTGTTGTCATGTTGTCTAATCTTGTCTAGCATGTTTGGTTAGATCCTAGTCTTCAACATTGTATTTTCAATTAACCTTTTCATGTTTGGATCCAAACATTGATTGATTTTTGTTGAAGCCTCAATTTGTGGAGCTGATACATAGATCTTTCTCTTTTGGGTTGCATAACTTCAATTAATCAATTACCCAAATTTGAAAACTATTGATGGTTTGTTTGTTTAATGCCTATCCTCATCATTATTTGTGATTTTATTTTGGAGAACATAACCTTTCTCAAAGAGCCTTTTGTCTTATGCCTTATGCCAATTGATCATGTTTATGTTTGATTCTATGTGTCAAGTTTATGTCAAAGTTGTTTCCAAACTTGCTAGATTAAATCAAATTACATCAGCCTTTGTTTCAAGTCTAGATTTTGACATCATTTAGCCAAAAGTCCTAGCACATGCCTACTTGTTTGAGCCTAGATTTTGATTCTACATTTAGACAAAAGACCTAGTAACTTAACTTTTCACTTTCTTAGTTTAGACCTTGTTTGGAACACTTTGACCTAGACCTTTGACATGTTAGTTTTTATTCAGACACTTGACCTTTTGTGCATATGACATTTGACATTAGACATTTGATGGTAGACTATTTTATGCCAAGTCTTAGCAAAAACCATTTTGGAGATACAACTCCACCTTTAGACCATATTGGAGATATAGCTCCACCTTTTGACCAAGTTAGACCAAGCTTGAACCATTTGTCCTTTAGACATAGATTTTTAGAGTTTTTAGAACTCTAAGTCTTTTTGTTTTTGGAGATTTAATAATTTATGAGGATATGTCTTGCTACACTTATGTTGGAGTCACATTCCAACTTATGATAGAATGGCCACACAAAATAACTTTTATGGATTTTGTCAAGACCCCAATGATGCTAATATGGTTTGTGAGATAGATTTCTATCCATCTCATATTAATCATTCATGGGAACAAAGTCATGAAATAACTTATGATCCAACTCGAGACCTTGATTAGTATAAAAAGGCTTGTGAGGAAGACTTTAAAGACCCAACTATAGATAATATTTTTTGGGATATGAATTTATAGCCTCTTTTCAATAATCAGTACATGGAACAAAGTTAAGAACCAACTTATGAGCCAATTCACAACTAGGATGATATAGTTTTTGAGAAAGACTTGGATGCTTTTGGTTATGCAATTAATCAAGTTTCATGATGTCCTTTTATTATTTGATCATCGACTACCCCTAACCCTCCTTTAGATTATATGAGTTATCAAGCTCTACAATATCCAAGGAATACCATTACCATACCAAGACCTCATCGTTTAGTTTGTGTGAGCAACCAAGCTCTACAATTCCCAACCATTTCTATTTCAGGACCTAGTCCTTTGGCTTGTACAAGCAATCAAGCCCCATAATGCCCTACCATTACCATCTCAAAACTTTTTCCTTTGGCTCATATGATAAATCATGCTACCCAAGGCTCTACCATTATCCAACCACAAGTCATTCCTCATCTAGCAACAATCCCATCCAAAATTCAACTGATCCAATCCTTTAAAGACTAAGCTATGTTCAAAACTAGTATTTTTCATCTCATTAGAAACCAAGGCCAAGAGAACCAACCAATCTAAGATGTTTTTATTGAACCAACCATTTGTGATAAGTCAACCTATGATGAATCACTTATTAATCTCATACTATTTTTTGAGGAGTCTCACTTTGATGAGCCAATCTTTACTGAGTCACTTCTTAATGATTATTACCCCCTTTGAGAAAATCATTACCTTAACCATGTGCTTGTTTTTAAAGAGCCTCATATTGACAAGATAATCTATGAGGAGTTGTCTTTTGACCTATTTCCCATCCTAGAGGAGTCTCACATTGACAAACCAATCTTTATGGATCCCATTATGCCATCACAAGATGTTACTTGTCCAAAGCTAAACATTCAACAAGACATCATTGTAATAGAGTACCCATCAGATGAAGAATTAGAGTTAGATTTAGGTTCTATTCTTAGACTAACATCATATTTATCATTATAATTATAATCAACATCAATCCCAACATCGGATTCAGAGTCCTTTTAGCTAGAATTAGATTCAAAAGAAGAATATGTTCATGATTGTTACAACATTGGTTGTGCATGCCTTGAAAATCAATTTGAATACATTTATGATCCTTCTATAGTTTTTTAGAATGATTACTTTAGCTTTGACATAAATTATCCTAGTATCTTTTATGAGGATTGTACAACCTCTCCCCATTCCATTACCATCAACTAAGATAGCCATATTATTGGCATTCCATCTCCCATAAGTGTCAATTAGGAACAATAGAATCACACATTTTTTAAACTACATCCATGGTGACATAGCAGTTGAAGAAGAGCAAGGAGGATAAGACCACATTCATATAGCAAAATAACACTCTCCTAGTGAAACCTTTTCAAAGGTGTTAGGGGACAATCCAAGTTAGAACTCAGCATCATCTAGTGAAACTTTTTTAGAAGCACTAAAATACAATCAAAGTCAAAATCCAATGTTCATTAGTAAAACCTTCTTAAAGGTGCTATAGAACAATCAAGATAACTTCATTGGTGAAAACCTCTTTAAGGCACTAATAGCTAAGCACAGAAGTTCTTCATTATTTACTGAAGACAAAATCAAAGATCAAATAAAAATAGCTTCCAATCTATAGCCTATAGATGGTAGATACCCTCAAGATCAAACAATAGAAAAATTTTATGGTCTTATAAAGATAACAAGTCTTTAACCCCACCATAACCAAGGTTATGTTGAATCTAGCATTAACAACATTACCTATGACTAAAAGTCTTGATATTCATTTTTTCTCCACCATTATACATTCTATTATCATCAACCATTCCATTTCATAATCGAATCCACCAACCATTATTTTTCCCTATTTACCATCCATGGTCACACTTTCCTTTCCAGAGGCTACAAAGATATTTTGTCTTGACATTGGAAGGAATCAAAATCAATGACCAATGAAGATCACAAAAGCATTCTTGGCAACCTAGTTTATAGGTAGTTCTTTACAAATCAACTTTTCAGATGAAGTGTGGTATAGAAATTAACATGATTGAGTATTTTGTTTATATCATTTATTTATTAGGACATGTATCTCCCTATCAATAGGAACAATAGAATCAAAAACCACACCCAGACTAAAAACATGTACCAAGCCATTGCCATTGTTACATATCTATTTCCCATTATTGTAGATCCCATCCATTTACCCCATCACTTGGGGGTAACCCTCTTACCATTTTATATCAGCATATCATTCCATTCCTATCTAGACTAAAGCCTATTTTTAGTCATCCTACCCAAACCTATTTTGATCTTGGTTCATTTGGTTCTTCTCACACCTTTTCATGGGGGGATTCTGATCAAGTTTCAATAATCAATCCAATCCATGTTTACAATGACAATCTATTAAACTAGTGTGACAATTGATCTAGAAAGATATCTTTCATCCTATCAAGTTTTTTTATGTGAACATGATTATAATTGCCTATGGGAAAATTAGTGTCTCGCTAGTTTTATTACTAATTATAAATTGCTATGACTAAATTAGTATCATTGACTTATGCCATTGTATCCTAGTTATAACTACCTATGGGTAAACTAGGTATAACACTTATTTACCATGCATTATTGCATCACCTTGCCATTATTGTTTCCATTTGATTGGCTATTTTCTGGATTTGAGAACTTATTGGGATGTAATTAGTTCTTCCATACATTTTGTGTGGATGTAATTACTATGACTTAAGCTCATTTTGGGACTTTTTAGGTCATATTTAATTTATTTTAAGGTCACCTCAGTCCCCCTTTCCATACACTCATCATTTTGTGAGCAACCTAAGCCAAACACTCTCACCATTTTATGAGTAGGAATCTTACCATTCTCTAACGAGTTAAGATAACTCAAAATTCTAAAAACATTCATAATATTTTAAAATACAAAAATTTTTGTCATATCTAAGCCTAGTTAGTTATCCTCAATCCACCTTACTAGGGCATGGTCATTATTAGGATGCTCTCTTTTACTTTTGTTTTCAGGCTTTCTATTTGTTTGTTTATTTTTAGGTTATTCATTTGTTTGTTTTTTTATTCACTTGTTTATTTGTTTTCTTTCAGCACTGTTGCCTCGACTCAATCTATATGTGTTCATTGGGTGATTCTTTGAGCACATTATTCTTGAGTCTATCCATATTCATACATCAATATTATCATCATATTTTTTATCATTGGTGTATTATTTTCTGAGTGTTTATTAAATATCAGGAGTTAGTCCTTATGCATATTTTGGCCAATTCTTCATGATGTTCTATCATGAAGCATACGATCACATGCTATAGCAAAAAATTATTTTTAATAAGGTCTGCAATCAATAGAGTCATAAAATTTTCTCCTTGGTACATTGGCAAATCCTTCCATCCCACCCTTGATCAAATCAACTCATTTGACCATTCTAGTTGTATCATTTTTAATCAAGATGAGCATCTCCTCATTGAAAATTACAAATGAATAATTTCTAATGATCAATATTATTCCTCTATCCATCTCTTTCATCACGTTGCTCCCGCTCATATTTAATCTATATTCTAGATTATATCCTTGAGTTATGCTTGCTAATTAGCCCTAACTAGGGCACAATCATCTTTATCCAATCTAGGTCCTCTTAATAAGTATAACCACCTATGGGAAAATTATTATTTTGACTTTTATTCCTAATTATAACCACCTTTGGGCAAATCAGTAATTATTTTTACATCATTTCATGCAAGCATTTTCTTATTTAGATTAATCTCAACCATAGTTTAATTCCATATTTATTCCTATTTCTTTTTGAGGGACCATCCATAAATAAATGTGATGGCCACTCCCTCAAGGGGGCACCATCATAGGCTTCCCAAAAATCATTTAGAGCTTTGTTCTTCAATCATCATATTCTTTTTGGCATACATATCATTTCTCATTCTTTGAAAATACATTATTTTGCCTATGGTTTACAACATCTTCCCAAATAGGGGAAAACTATAAACACCTAAATTTGGCCACTGATAACCTCCAATTAGGATTTTGGCCAATTTCTATTTAAAATACACAATTTGGCCTAAAAACACTAAAACATGCTAAATAATGTGAAATTGAGATATTCAAGTGTTAATTTTGGCTAGGGTATCACTAAATGGGGCAATGTAATTTATGGACCAACTAACTTTGATCAGATCATTCTAAGTCAAAATGCTAATTTTGCACTTAGGTGCTCTAGATTGATCTTTTATACCAAATATATTACATGAGACACATGGCTTTGTTATTTTCTTTTGGTAACATCCTTAATGGGAGTATGGTTCCAATGTATCTAACATTTCCTTCTAATTCCAATCCAATCAAATTTTGGACCAATAACAAGGCATTCTGATTAATTTTGCATAAAGCACTTAATCATGCTTAAGAGATAATTAAACCAAATTAGAGCCTAGTTAATAATTCCATTGAAACTTGTTGAATAATTGTTTTTAGAAATGAATATTGAATATCTACATCAACAAGTGACCTCATTTCTTGGGAAGACATCCCTAGGCCATGAATGCCACAAATATCAAGATTCATGCCTCTCATGCCTCATTAATGCCTTCCATGATGACTTCCATACATATTAATTGATCCTCTATGCCAAATATTGATTATCTAATTCATAAATTTTAATTTCATAATTGGATTAATCCTTAGCCACACATCTCAATCTTGAGATGGATAGTTCAGGTTGATTCTAGACATTTGCAAAAATCTATAAATAGGAGGCCTCACCACATCATTTTTAAGAATTGATAATGAAAATTTATAATGCATAAATGGCTCCAAAAGATTCAATCAATTAGTGTTACCATGCCAAATTTATCCCAATCCAAGCCAAGGCACAAGGCAAAGGTGTTAACGAGAGATGGAGGTACCCAAGCTTCCATTGCTAAGGACTTCATGAGCACAAGCCGAGCAAGCCACTACTACAAAGGCATTTGGAACATCTAAGTAAGGTGAAGAAATTATTGTGTTTTATTCCTTCATTTTTTTTGTGTTTGTCATTTCTTTTTGTTAACTAATCTCTCCCTAGTGTCTAGGCCTTGAGATGTTATGTTATTAGTGTGTTTCTTTCATTTTGTTTTCATTTTGGAACTAACACCATACTAACCATCCTCTCTTGAGTTAAATTCCTAGATCATAGGTCTTAGAAATCTTTTTTTATTTAATACAAGTATTATATTTTATGGGATATCTCTTGGTGAATCACCACTTTAATGTAGTTTTACTTCATGCAAACTTATAACTCTTTCCCTATAAGAAAACATTAGAGTAGTTTATAAGTGTTTCAAATAATATCTAGGGATCTATCCCTCATAATACTAGAGATTCATCTCTTTTAAAATTTCCCACAAACTTGAGAGATGACTCCATATTGCATCAAATTATAGGAGCTGAGTAAAGATTCCTAAGGTGCATAATTTGATGCCAACAGTTTTGACATGCTTGATGGGACTAGTCCTAATTATTTCCATGACAAGATGAATGCTGTCATTGACAAGTCCAAGGTTGTATAAGTGACTCTAAAAGGTGAAATTTTTTGTTTTTAGATCAATTTATTCACATTATACTTCATGGTCTTCACTAGATCATATTCTAGTAGAGCCTTCAATCAAGTCCCTCTACCTAAAAATCTTCTTGAAGAACAACATCCTAAAATATTTTTACCATTTAGAGATCTAGAAAAAGATGTTTTTTAAAGAGGAAGAAGAATAATTTAAGGGAATAAAAGATCAAGAGGAAGAAGAATGGGAAGATGACTAGGCAATATGCTTTCCCAGCCTTCAACACCCAAAATCCAATTAACCTTCTTGAATTTGACCCTATTCCTCCCAAGGCTACAAAAAATCTTCCTAGATTCAATGGAGGGGTCCCTATTACCCTAACTGAGCACATTAGGGACATTTCAATTTTTTGCAATTTCCACAATATCACCCAAAATAACATGGGTATTAAACTACTTACCATGTCTCTAAAGGGTAAGTCACTTAATTGGTATAGGACATTTGGAGGTGGTTGCATTACTAATTCGGATGACTTTGAGGAGGTGTTCATGAATAGGTTTGAGAACAAGAGTGGCCACACCTCACTAATCCATTAGCTGAATGTGATAAGAAGAGGTCCTAATGAGTCTATGGGAGAATTAAATAAAAGGTTTCAAAGGACATGGCATAGATTACCACCTATCATGAGGCATCCTCTAAGATTTGTATTCCCCACTTATCTCAAGGATATTGGTACTAATATAGCAATAATGTTGTATTCAATGGGAGGATTTAGTCTATTGGATACATATGAGGTATCTATTGAAGTTGAGAATAATTTGATACAAGCTAATAAATTACCCCTAAGAGTCTATATGCCTTTATTGTCTCATAGTTTAGTTGAAACTCCAAGTGTAGCATAACTTCCCAATGCTAATTCCAAGCCTATAAAAACTCCCAAGGTGGATAATTCCATAGATAAGGATGATATGATTTGGTCTTTGCAATCCCAACTCCAAAAAGCACAAATGTGTGAAATTGCTCCACCCAATCCTCAATACTATCCTCAACAAGGCTATAGACCTCCACCTCAATACAATAACTAGGGAAGAGGCCAAGGTCAAAAAGGTTTCAATAGGCCACCCAATGCCTATAATCCTACTTCTACTTCCTTCACAAGGGTTGTTGTTCGAGTCCACACCAATCTAGTTCAAGGAGAGGAACATTTGGATCATTGGGGGCAAATTCAATGTTATTTTATGCATAATGGTGGAAAAGGTAATCAATATTTAGAAACTCAAGAAGGATCTACTCCTTATGTTATAGAATAAGAAGAAACTCTTATGCAAATGGAAGTTCAAGGAGAAGGTAGCAGCCAAAGTATTAGTTTTATGAACTTCCAAGTAAAAGATAGTTATGTGTTAAATCAAAATACATCAGTTTCATCCAAAACAAGGGCTAAAATTAGGGATTTAAGATACACTCCATAAATTCAAGTGACTCTAAGTAGTGCCTCTCTAAGGCCACAAAGAGAAAGTACTACTGTAATAGATCCTACTAGTCACACTACTCGTCAAAGTCAGAATGTGAGCAAGGCTGCCAAACCTCCAATACAACAAGTTCAATCTCCCTCATTACCTTTAAGAATGCAAGACAATGTGAATACTTCCTCTCTAAGGATTATTAATTCTTTGAATAATACCAAGATAAGCATTTCTCTTTGGGAAGTCTTGAATATGCCTTGCCAAAAGGAACTTCTACAAGAACAACTCTCAAACATTCATGTAGTCCCTCAAGTTCTAAGACACAATGGTGTATCCCTTACCAAAAAACCTAATTATGTCCTATAACCATCCACCAAATCTAAAATTCCTCCACCTTTCTACCTCACAGTCATTATGGGAGACAAATTGGTTCATAATTGCATTGTGGATAGTGGAGCTAGTACTAGGGTTATGCTTAAGGTGGTTATTAATAAGTTGGGACTAAATTATGAGCCTCATAGTAAGCGTGTGTTTTATCTTGATAGAACTCCAGCCAAGATGGTGGGGTTGGTTAAAGGTTTGAAATTTTTATTTCATGATTGTCCAAGTTTCCTCATCTTACAAGACATTGCGGTGGTTGATCTTCCAGTTCATTTTGCTATTTTCTTGTCAAGAGACTTCACAGATAATATTGGAGGGTAATTTGTAGCTGATTGGTATTTTCTAGCTTTTAGAACAAGATACAGAGATAAATTAACTATAATAACATATCCCTTGGCACGGTTATACATTGAACCATATGTGGAGACAAATTCAAATCAGAATTGTATAAATAGTGAACAAGAAGAAGGTGCCATTGGTGGTGAAACATCCTTTCCCCTTGAAGGTATTTCTAACCTCTTTATTGATGAGTATGGTATTTAAAATTATGATCATAACCCCTATGCATTCATATAATAAACTAAATTAGGGGTATATTGTATGCATGAGAAGAACATTCCTATACCATCACTCACTAATGAGGATCATGAAATTGAAGGGATATGGGAAATGTTTTTTGCCAGCTCTAGAAGTAAGTTAGGGGTAGGATCTAGTGTCATGTTGTTTTCTCTCTCAAATAACCAATATTAATCTTCATATATATTCCATTTTAGTTGTACTTTCAATGTGGTAGAATATGAAGGCCTGGTTCATAGCCTACAATGGGAAAAGAGAAAGGGAATCAAGAATTTGAAGGTATATGAAGATAGTGAATTGATTATACATCAAGTGAGAAACCAATCTACAACCAGGAACCCTTTTCTTAATTCCTAAAATCACAGGGTGTGGGAAATAATTGAGTAATTTGATGCTTTCAATAAATAACCTATACCAAGAGATTCAAATAAACATGCTGATAGGTTGGTTGTGATAGGAGAACACTTTTATATAGTTGTGATGTAAGTAAATATAAGGACCAACCTCAAATCAAGGTCATTGTGAGACCTTATATTATATATAATGAAGTGTCTTGGTAAGTGTTTGAGATTGATAAACACATTATACACTTCATACAAAATGAAGTATAATTTTCTTCAAAGAACCAAAAGAAACTTCACGATCAATATGGAGAATAAGTTATTCAGCTAAAGACAAAAAAGATACCAAAGGGGTTGGTTACTTTGGAGAGTGTTTTCAATGAATATGATCAAATAAGGAAGGAAAGGGTAAGAATGTATACAAAGGAAGATAACTATGAAAGAATATTGATATTTAAGGACAAACTTCTAAAAATTTGGTAAGATATGTTCTCTTTCTGAAAGGCAAGCTTTCATTGAATTGTGTAAATAATTTCATGATATATTTTCTTGGGAATAAAAAGATTTGAAAGGGTTTGATCCAATTTTAGCTCATCACACCATTTATTTAGAACCTGGAGCTAAACTAGTTATGCAAAATAAAAGGCCTATCAATCCCAAGATAGAGGAACTAATGAAAAAAGAGCTCCCCAAATTGATTGAGTCTAGGATTATTTTTGCTATCAAACACTCAACTTGGGTAACTAACCTTGTACCTACTCAAAATAAGAGTGAAGAGATCAAAAAAAAAATTGGACTTTAGGGATCTCAATAGATTTTCACTCAAAGACCATTATCCACTATCTTCTATGGAGCAAATTTTACAAGTGGTTTTAGGTTTTTAATGCTTTTCTCTACTTGATGGCTATTCAGGTTATAACCAAATAGTTGTGAATGAGGAGGATCAATTAAATATATCATTCATCACAAAATTTTGGACATTTTCATATATAAATATGCCTTTTGGTTTGTCTAATGTTGGTGCTACCTTCCAAAGTTTAATGGACATGGCCTTTAAAGGTTTGATCAATGATTTTTTACTTGTATACCTTGATGATATAAATATTTTTTTAAAGGATTATAATGACCACATGAAACATCTAAGGCAAGTCTTTGAGTAGTGTAGAGAGTTTTGAGTTTCTCTTAATCTAAAAAACTATATCTTTGTTGATCATGAAGGTAAGTTATTGGGTCACATTGTGTCAAAAAAAACTTGTCTATTGATCTTGAAAGGATTGAAGCCATTATAGGCTTGTATTTGCCTCTACACAAGAAAGGTTTGAAAATTTTATTTGGAAATATCAAATTTTTAAAAAGGTTTATTCCAAGATTTGTTACTTTGGTGAAGCTTGTCACATCCATGCTCAAGAAGAACCAAGCTTTTATTTGGACAAAGAAAGGTAATAATAGTTTTGAGGAAATTCAAAATGCAATTACCTAATCTCCTACTCTCTTAAAACCAAAATTTTCCAAGGATTTCATAATCTATACTTTTTCTAACCTTGACACAATCTCAGCTATGCTTATGCAAAAGAATGATGAGGAAATTGAAAAACCCATTGCATTATTTAGTTAAGGATTGGAAGAATATGAGGTCAAGTATACATTTGTTGAGAAGCAAGATCTAGCTATGATAAGAGGTTTGAAAAAGTTTAGGCACATGGTTTTAAATAAAAATATACATGTCATGGTCTCTCATCCTAGCACCAAATAGTTCCTCCTAAGCAAAGACCTCAATGAGAAGAGAGTTAGGTGGATCACAAAGGTAATGGAGTATGATGTTGATATCAAGGTAACAAACTTGGTAAGAGGAAATGGGATATGTGAACATCTAGATTAAGATCTTCAAGGGCCAAGGGAATAATTCTTGGTCAATCAAGCTCATCCTCAACCAGCTGGTCACATATTGATTCAAAGTTGGACACAAGACATCATTGGTTTCCTCTAAAATGGTGAGTGTCTTAATGGTTTGAATAAGTCACAAAGAAGGTATTTTATATTGAAAACCATTCCTTATTGTCTTATAGATGGTATTCTCTTTTGAAAGGATGTGAATGGTGTGATACTAAGGTGTGTTGACAATGATTAGTTTGGCATCTTGATGGAAAAGTTTCACAATGGTGTAGATGGAGGTCATTTCTCCCCAAAAATAATAGTCTTAAAGATAATGAGGGATGGGTATTATTGGCCTAGCCTCTTCAAGGATTTCTACTCTTGGGTTAGAAGGTGTCCTCAATGTGCCTTCTTTGTTGGAAAAAAACTTCTAGCCCTTCCATTGAATCCCATCCAAATAGACCAACCTTTTATGTAATGGGGCCTTGATTTCATTGGTATTGTCAACCCTCCCTCTAGTACTAGACATAAATGGCTATTGACTACAAGAAACTAATTTAAAAGGTGGGTAGAGGTTATATCACTAAAAGAGGAAATTGAAAATTTCATCTTGGAGTTCTATGAGAGCATCACCACAAGCTTTGGAGTTACCTACACTATCATTTTTTATAATGCACTAGATTTCATGAGTGACAAAACTTTTGATTAGGAAAAAAATAATGGTTATGTCAACTAATAAAAATCATATAATTATTATCAAGAGGACCTTGGAAAATAATCCAAGGGCATGACACATCAAGTTAAAGATAGCCCTATGGGATAAAAGGATTACTCTTAAGAGGTCAATTAGAAATTCTCCCTTTGTGCTTGCCTATGGAAATGAATCTATATTTTCCATCTCTCAAAAACTACCTACTCTATAACTTGAAAAAAAGTTGGAACTACTTGAGAATACTCCAATGCAAGTCAGATTGATTAAACTTATGTAGCTGCAAGAAGCAAGAGATAATGCCCATAGGACTATGGACCACCACTAAGTGCTCATGAAGAAGTATTTTTATAAGATAATAAGTATTAGAGTGTTCAAATAAGGTGACATATTTATAAAATGGAATGAGGGTAGATCCAAACTAGGTAGACATGCCAAATATGACGCTTTGTGGAGTGGCCCTTACATCATTATCAAGTGCAAGTAAAATAACTCCTTTCAATTAACCAAGATGGATGGATAAGAGTTACCTATACCTATGAATGGGATACATACAAAGTTTTTCTATTAGTCCTTGTGAGGTCTATTTTGTACATAGTAGCATAGGTGTGTGTTTTTTATTTTTTGTTTGTGTTCCCTAAGTGTCCTAGTTGAACACATGTGTGTTTCTTTTGAGTGTGTCATTTTGTGTGTGTTTTCCTTAAGTTTGGTGTGTTTTTAAAAGTAATTTTAGTGTTATAAGGTGTTATAGATACTCCATGTCCCAATGGATAAGATAGGCTACTGATCTTAGGTATAGCATGCATACCACCCTTGCAAAATCACCAAGAATGTTGACCAAATTGACTTTCTAGTCAATTTGGTTCAACCTATATAGAAAAAATTTACATTATAGGGTTACTGATAATTAATTTAGTGTTAATTCATGCTTTTAATATTCTAACCATGGTCAATTTATCTCCACAAGTCATTTCAATTCTTTAAGCTCTTTTCAATAGCTAAAATAGTGCATTTAATGTCTTATATAGATTTCTTGGGAATTGTGAAAGCTTAAAAGGATGATTTCACATCATATGTGTCAATTCTAACTTATAATAACTATTTAAAGTGATAAATTGATATAATATTTAGAAAAGAAGTATTTTTCTTGTAGAAATAAGAGGTTTTAGGCATTTGTACAGCCTATGAGGAAGAGTGGTATGTGTGAGAAGATTAGAGTGTGACCCTTTAGCTTTTCTAACCAATAACTATGTTTCTCTATCTTTGTAAAAACTAAAAATAGCTCAAAACCATCCCATATCTGCATCCCTCTCTTAGAAAGCATTTTGAAGTTCACAGATTTGTACTTGGTATGATTAGCTAGAAGAATTTTAAGTCCAGTGCTTCAGGGGGAGGATAGTACATGAGTTGACCTTCATTTTCATAATAATATCTCAGAGATTGGCGGGTTGATCTTTATAAACTATATCTTATAAGTTAGCCACCCCATTATGCTTGTCATTTCCCATACCCTATAGGTTTCCTCTGCTCCTGAGGTGGTCCGTATGATCTAATTGGTAGAATCACTTCATGAGGGTCAAAATATATTCCTAAATAAATCTAACCTTAACCCTAGCTAATTTGAATTTGTGGAGTAATATGGAACTTACGTGTTTCCCTTTGGATCTTCAAAGGATTGTTTTCTAGTTTTGTGGATGAAGGTGATGTTTCCATGGTTTTAGGAGCTCATACACCTTTGTGTTGATGTTTCATATCCTAACAGAGCTCTTGAAGTATTGAGATTAATGTGAAAACCATATTGGTATATCAAAATTCTTGGATACCTTTTTTGTTTTGAAATCAACATTTTTTGTTTCCCAAGATTTGTTTTTCATGTTATTGTAGTAGGATATATGAGGCAATGAAACACTCAGCCACAATAGAGCCAGATGGTCAAGGTTCTTCTTCACCATAGCCATATCAAGATTCTCTCAACGGTTTGAGAAGAAGGATCACCATTACTTATGAAATTATCAAATCAATATAAACATGAATGGTTATGTTTTCATTTTAGAGAAAATTAACCTTAGTTTCTCTGAATTAAGATTTCACCTCATTCAAAACCTTATGAATTGATCCATTTAGAGGTCCCAGTTGCCTTCCAAACCTTGTTTTTCATTATAAAAGGGTGATGTGTTCATTTGAGAAAGTTTAATAAGGATCTCCAATGAATATATGTGTATTTTCAAGGTGGCATGTATAAGTTAATTTCACATCAAAAGCTACAACAAGTTCAAAGCTCAGATGGAATCAATACATCGATAGGTGGCCTACAAGGAGGATAAATTGGCAATGTGGATTAGTCCTTGTGAGGTATGTGTAGATACATGGGGGTAATAATTTGAGTAAATTTATATGTTTTAAAGTGTTTAATGAACACATACACATGGATTTCCCAATATTACAACCCTCAGTTACCTGGTGCAAATCACCATTCCATACAAGTGTTGTAGCAAGCCTATAGCAATGAAGAAGTGAATAAAAGACATAAAGAAAGGAATGGTGACCTGAATGGTACATGAATAGTGTTTTATACCAAAAATGAGGTTATATATGCATTTAATATAATTCTAGTCTAGATGGTACATCTCATCTCAGCTGAAAGTACATCCCAGGTGTACAGAGGAATGTAGAAAAAATGCAATTGGCAAATAAGGTCACACTTTGCTAAGGGTAATGAAATCATAGGAGACAAGGATGGATCCTAAATGGAAAAAAAGTGTTGTTTGGATATTATATGTCCTTGGAAGGCACTAACATGACTCCTACATGTGAAAACAACCTACAACCAACCTTTAAAGTGTCAAGAACACACACAACTGCAAGTGGGTTGGAGATAATTAGAGGGTAAAGTGCCTCCACAAGGCCAAGTGAGAATATCCATGGATTGAATATAATGATATGAAATTCAAGTAACATGAGGAGATATATAAAACAAGGCAAATATATCAAATTTCTCCACTTATGATGTCAAAAAGGCCAATTTCACCCTTAACTTTTAGACAGACACCTTCAGAAGTTAGTTTTGAGTTTCATGCTAGTTGAAGGGGTAAATGGGGGATTTAATAGCTGAAATTTGGCACAAGGGGTCCTCATGACCTAATTAATACTATCATGTATTCAAAATTGATAAGTAATAAGGTCTAATACTCTCTATTTTGTCTCAGAGGTAGGCCACTTTTAGGGCTTAAAAATTGTATAAGAAAGAGAAAATGGTGGAAATTGAAGGTTAAGGTTGAAGTGGCTTTGAAAAAAAGTTGGGGAAATCTTGGATAAGCATGGAAAAATATTAATTAAGGATAATAATGTTTTTAAACAAGCCCAATTATGATAAATATATGAAAGGGGATCCAAATCCACTAAGCCTACAATAGAACTACGGACTCCATCACAAAAACTATGGACTCCATCAGTCAAGCTTCAGACTCCTATAGAAAAACTATATAATCCATCAGTATAACTATGGACTCCATAAGTACCCTATGACCTAAATTTTTTTGGCAACTCCATGAGGATCAAATCAATGGAATCATATTGTATGGAATCCATACGGATGGAGTAGGGGACCAATTCTTTTGACACTTTCTTGTGTTTTGAAAGTTTTGGAGATCATGAAAGGATGATAATAACTTGAGATAATATATTATTACTTAAAGAAATTCCCCATGTCATTTACAAATATTATAAATTATTCTAAGTGTCTCTACTAGGTTTCTTACTTTAGCCAGTCTAGAATGGGAAAGTGATAACATTGTGGAAAGTGTGACAACTCAAATTTAGAGACATTTTAAGGTGTTTTAGATGGAGTGGAGCCATATGAGGTGTCCTAAAATGTGTATTAATACCCATGGTATGTATCAGTTATGGAGAATAAGTAAATTCTAAGACCAAGTGTCAAGAAAGGTCTAAAAAAGAGTGAACACAGTGACAGATGATGATTCTTCTTGTGCAAGAGAATACAAATGATTTGGAAAACTTCCAATGTAGGTAGAGGATTCCTTGTAACTTTATCTTATTAGTGCAAATGAGGCACTTTCTCCTAGTCATCTTTGGAATTCCCAATGAAGGCCAATGGTGAAGGAAATTTCATGGAAGGTGCTTAAAGAGATGTTATGCCAATTTTGCAAGAGGATAATTGTTTGGAATGGATACATATGAAAATCAATTTATAACTCCTCTTACACTTCACATACATGCATTGTAACTAGTTTTCACCTTTGGACAAATGTCCTTGTGTCTCTTGGACTTCTTTTTTCCTCTCTCTCTCTTTCCAATTGCTTTAATTATGAGCCATTTTGGCCATTGTAAACTAATACCACATCTGGTAAGGTGAAGCCTTATTGGAATAACATTGTACTTTAATTTTGAACATTGAATGCAAGTCTAATTCTGAGTTATGAACATCTTTGTCTAAGTGTGAGAGAGATGAATAGTGAAGTTAAGTGATAAGATCATCTTTGATTCCACCATCCTTCATGTTTAATCAAGATTTATTATTTAACAGGCCATGTGAAGTGTAGTTAGGATAGTAGGCTCCTCTTCAAGTAATTTATTATCTCTATGGTGTGAAATCTACCCCTAGACTAGTTGCCTTGTTGTTTCTATCTTGTATGTTACCTTCACATTGAATCACTTATGTTAGGATCCTTTAAGGCTTAGAGTTGGTCTTAGAAAGATTTGTTATTTAATATAAGTATGATAGTTTGTGGGATATCTCTTGGTGAATCACCACTTTAATGTAGTTTTACTTCATGAAAACTTCTAACTCTTTACCTATAAGCAAGAATTAGAGTAGTTTACAAGAATTTCAAAGAAGATCTAGGGATCTAGCCCTCATAATACTAGAGATTATCCTCCTTTACAAGTTCCCACAAACTTGAGAGATGAATCCATCTTCCATAACCTTATAGGAGCTGAGTAAAGATTCCTAGGTTGCAAAATTTGATGCCAACAATACCATCAGATTATTTTGCATGGATCAACATTATTCATATATCTCAATCCTAAGAGTTAAACACCATTGGCCACTATTTGTATTTTTCCCTGAAGTCATGCCACTTGGCACTCCCATGGGCCTTTTGAGATCTGTGTTCTATTAGTTCTACCAGTTAGTGTGTTTTCGCCATGTGGCAATCTCGCATTCATCTTGAGCTTCATTGAAACTTTGACCTCCTATGCTCCATTAATCTAGATATGTACATCTAAATGCATAATATTAATCTTTGATAAAGTTTTTGATATTTAAACTGTGGTCCATGGCTTGACTTTTCAACATCGATCTCACTCTATTCAATGCTTCCATCCACGTGAACATGAGTCATAGATTATGATCCACCAAGTTGAATGTGATTGGTTCTTGCAATTGTAAAAATTAATTACATAAGATTAGGAAATATAAATAAAATTCTTAGACTAATGTTTTTATTTTTGTTAATAAATATGAATAATTTTATTATAAGGTTTTTTTAAGCTAAGTTAGAAACATAAAAGGACCTGTGAATAATAAAAGACATAACATAAGGTTTTTATCCTAAGGTTTTAATGTATTAATAAATACAATAAAAACCTTAGGGTAAAGTCTTGTGTTATGTTTATGTCATAATAAAAGGGACCCTTTATTTCCCATTTTGATCTCATGTCATTAGATCCTCATCATCTTCTCAAATGTGTACCGTCAATCCTAATGATATGCAAACTATTTAAGTCAAGCTCAGGAAAAATGCATGGGTCTTAGGATAAAATATTAAGACTAAGGTTTTTTTTTATGTTATTTAACATGAGCATAAACCTTAGAATCAATATTTTATGCTAATTTTAGATCATAATAAAATGGGACCCTATGAATAATAAAATGTTCTAGCATAAGGTTTTAACCTAAGGTTTTATTATATAAATAAATGTAATGAAACTTTAGGGTAAGGCTTTAGAATAAGTTATAACATAGTAAAATGGACCACACATTCATGGGATTTAAATTCTCCAAGCATAATATTTTAGATTAAGGTATGGTCATGTTTAAAAACATAACTTAAACCTTAGGGTTTAAATTAAACACATGCAACTAGTTTTAGCGACATTGGGAGGGGTAATACCATGATCCTCTAAGACTATGTCCATTAATCCAAGTGAGATTGGTTCTTTATGAATAATAAAAGACATGGTATAATGTTTAATCCTAAATCTATGTCATAATAAAAGGGACCCTTTGTTTATTTTCCTAGTTTGATTCGATGCCATTAGATCCTATTTGAACAAACATGCCCTATTAGATCATGATTTATGGGGTTGAGTGAGATTGGCTCCTATCTGTACTAATCCCTGAGGTTGAAGCACTTGGAAATTTAGTGGGCCTTCTAAGCTCTACATTCTATTAGTATCTATTGGGATAGTGTATTTCCACCATATAGTGACACCTCATTTGGTCTGATTTTCTTTTAAAAAATTGATGTCTCTCTGACACCATTGGATTTACTTTATCTAGGTAAGTGTGTATTGTTAGATATCGATCCAAGGGGTGGGCCACCATTGGTTACTTACTATTCTATTTAATTATATCTATGATTCATGTCATCATTAAATTTAATTTGGGCTCCATTGAAACCTTGACTTGATATTCACCATTCGATCCATCTCACCCGATAAAATTCAAGTCTTTGATCTTGTATATGAACATAATGTTTAAGTTAGGACTTGAAGATATATAGAACTTAGGATAAAGTCTTAAGACTAAAGTCTTATTTATATTAATAAACATGAACAAGACTTTAGGATTAAAATTTTAATTTAAGGTTATAATAAAGGGACCAAGTAGTTATTCAGACCAAGCTAGGATAAAAGGGGAAAAGGGGGCTTGGGACATAAAGGGGACCAAGCATATAATTCTTAAAATAAGGTTTGGTCATGTTGAAAAACATAACTAAGCCTTAGTATAAAAATTAAACTAAGTCCATATCATATTTATAGTGCTCCCACATAATTTTTTCTTGCCTAATTTGAATTTGGTCTAAAGGAACCTATGTTAGGGTATTTTAAGCAAGGGTTTTAGGATGATCAAAATGCATTTAATTTGGATTTTGATAGACCAAAGGCTAGTAAAAGACCAAATTGAGGTAAAACCATAAAATTATGAACCATAGATATTATCTATTCCAAATTAACTCCATTAGACCTATAACCTAAAATAAGAAGATCCATTGTTAGCAAACTTAGATAAGGTTAAACCAGAGCCATGAATAAATAAGCCAACCAAATCATGGTGTGGATGATCTTTAAATACAAATAATGTGTAAACATGCTAGTAACACTTTGATCATGTGATTTTTCAATTTTAAGGTAAAAATTTACATAATTTTACACAAGGGTCCCCATTTTTTAGAAATGGGGGTATGTTAACCTTAACAAATGGTAACTTCTAAGGGAAACATAGCAATATGTTAGAATTCAGAGATCTTAGTTTAGAAAAATAACTAGATTACCTATTCTACTTGTTCAATATCATTATTAAGATTAGATTATGGTTAAAATAAGTCTTTCCCCTATATAATTAAGATCAAACATAAAAACCTAGCCATGTTATGTGTGTGCTTTTTTTCCACTTATTGTCTACCATGAGATTTGGGGAATGACTTCCAGATTTCATGAATTTAACCATTAACATTAAATTAAAGCATATTTATATGTCCATTGAGAACCATGCTTAGCTCAAGAAAGGCTTGGGCATTTCTCTACTACCATCTGGGCATCCATAGCCTTGATAGAGATGCCTTTAGCTCCACTCAAGGCCTTGCTCCATTTCCAGTTGGGCATACATAGCCCCAATGGAGATTACTATAATCACCTTTGCTTGGAAAGCTTTTGATTTTTCAGTAAGCTCTTATTTTTGTATTTTTTAGATCATTTTGGATTTCTATAAAATGTTGGAAACTAGGTTAGCTAGGTTTAGGGATTTGGTCAAATGTTTGATCTTTAAACAATCATCTATGGTTGTGGCCTTTGTCTCAAGAAAGGATATTTTTTAAATGTAGGCATGACTATTTCCTAATAATTCAAGCTTTCATCCCATATGTACAATCATTATTAAAACCAAGATTATATTAAAATAAGGTTTAAAACATTGTCAAAAAACCAACCTATCCATTAGTCCTTACTTTTTTTTCTAAACTGTAACATCAAGCTCATATTTCAAATCCATGGTCAATATATGCTTAAGATTCATACCTACATTTCTGAACTATGGAATTCTTGAGTAATCATGTGAATTTTGAATTAAGGGCTTTCTAAAAGGACTTATTACAATAAAGGAATAAAGTAAAGAAAGCACACACATAAACAAAAAGCAACAAAGTACGAAGCAAAGGAAAATCAAATAACTATATACAAACTTATGTACAAATACGGCACAGGAAGGAAAGAATATAAAGAAATTAACCTAGCCTATCCACACTAACTCTAACTATCCTTAAAATAATTCCATGAAGACCCTAGGTGGGATAGTAGAAAATTAGTGATTGAGGTATTACCCATTGGTGGGTAGTGTGAACTCTACTCCCTGTAAGTCTTTCATCTTAAAGGTGTTATCTCCAAGTATCTTGGTAATATAATAGGGACCTATCCACAAAGGTATGAATTTTCCATGTTTTTCTTTGGCATTCAATGCCTTATCCCAAATAAGAACTAAGTATCCTTGCTTTAACATCTTTATTTTTGATCATTTATAAAACCACCTCTTGACTATGGTTTGGTGTCTGCTAAAATTGGAAAAAGCCTCTTCTTTCACATATTTCATTTGTATGATGTTTAGTAACCTTAAATTTGTAAATTCTTGGTCTTTCTTCATATATTATTACATGAACCTATATGTTGGTAGCTTGAGGGTGATGGGGAAGATGGTTTTTTGTCCATAAAATAGGAAGAAGGGTGATACTTTGAAGGCTTGTTTGACTCTTATTCTATCTACCCAAAGGGTGTATTTGATAAGCTTGTGCCATGTCTGGGGTTTGTCTACTATAGACTTTTTTATTGCCTTCATCAATTTCTTATTCATTAATTTAGATATTCCATTTCCTTGAGGGTAATGGTTTGAGGAGAACTTGAGAATGATGTTATCATATGCCCATTCTATCATTTCAATGGATATAAAGGTAGATCCATTTTCATATACCAAAGATACAGGTGTCCCAAACCTCATGCATATGTTTTATTCTAAAATGTTGATCACCTCTTTGGTCTTACACTATTTAGTTATAACTACCTCAGTCTATTTGGTATAGTAGTCGATAACAATTAGAACGTACTTATGACCATCAGAGGAATTAGGGTTATGACCCTTACAAAATGTATCCCCCATTGGGCAAAGGGTTTATCAACCATTACTGCTCTTAGTGGCATAGATGCCTTAGGCTTTTTGGTATTAAAGACTTGACATGAGTGGTATTATCTCACATGCTTGTGAGTATCCTTGAAGTTTATAGGATAGTAGTAACCAACTCTCAATATTTTATGTGTTGTAGTCCTTCTAGATGGATGTACACTTCCAAATTTTTCATGAAAAATGCTCATGATCTTTGCTACTTCTTCCTTGCTGACACATCTCAAGTGAATTCCCTCAAAGTTTTTCTAGTACATCACTCCATATTTGATACAAAATTTAGATTCTTTAAGCCTTAGATATCTCCCTTGTTATTTACCTAACCCTGTAGGACAATAACCATTTATTAGTAAGTGGATAATTGGATCATAACAATCATTAGGTCTAAAACTTTGTTTCTCTACCTACATAACACTTATTTTGGGGTTAGTATTGGCAATAAATTGAATCAAAACCTAAAATATTACCAATTTGGTGGTCTTCATCTTGATGTCAGACTCTTGGATTATAGACATCACTTACCTCTCCTTTCCCCAAGTTCATTTTGATTTAGCATGTGCTTAGTGGCAAGATTAGGTAGAATGACATGAACCTTATTCCTAAGGATATAATATCTAAACTTTTTTACTTCCTTGACCAAAACACATGATTGTTTGTTAATTAAAGAGTAGTTTAACTCAACATTTTTAAGGTTAGTGATCTTAAAAGCTATTGGATGGTCACATCCATCCATTTTTTGAATTAAAATTGTAGATATTGTATGATCTAAAATAAAGGAGTAAAGATAAAAATCCTTGGTGAAGTTTGGACTTATCAAGACTGGGGCTTGTCTAATGGCTTCTTTGATATCTTTGAAAGAATTATTTGTTTCTTAATTCCCAATGATCTTAGCCTCTTTCTTTAGCATGTCATTCAAAGGTTTCACTATTTATACAAAACCATAGATAAACTTTAGTAAAAAATTTATTTTACCAAAGAATGACTTCAATTCATTCCTACTATTAAGAAACTCTATATTAGATATTGCATTTAATATTTTAGGGTCTATAGAGATTCCCTCCTTAGTGATAACATGTCCTAATAGTTTTCCCTTAGTAACATAGAAAATTATTTTCTTTGGGTTAAGATAAATCCCATTCTTTTACATCTTTCAAATACCTACTATAGGTGCATAATGTGATCCTCCCTATTCTTAGAATAAATAGTTATATTTTCCTTATATATAATAATTAACTAACCCACAAGACCTTAGAAATCATGATCCATATCCATTTTGAAATTTGAAACTATATTTATCAATCCAAATGGTATTCTTTTATAGGTAAATGTGCCCCACTTGGTAGTAAAAGTAGTTCTTATCTTGTTTTCTTGATTCACCAATACCTACTTATACTGATCTAGGAGGATCCATATACACTTCAAAAATGAAGTCATAAAATTGCAAATTGATCATTGGCATAAAGTAGAGCTCATTGAGAACTTTCCAACACAATTTGAATGGGTCAATTTTGAGCTTGTATGCATAACATATCATGCATTGAAATCTCTAGAATAAACAGGGCAAAAAGGTGACACAGGTTGATGTGGCATAATTCTAGCATGCCAAGGGACCCAATACGAGTGTGACATATGGTAGTTAGATTATCCAAAAATTGGGTTTGATTGATGTACTTCATCTTTGAATGGCATGAAAGGCCTATTATGGGGATCATAGCTGGTGGAGTTTGCTTTTACCTCAGAGGGAGATCATACCATCAATAGAGCTTTGGTTCATCTAATTAGATGTCAACAAGAGTCAAATTTGGAGTGGTCCAGGTGGTGGGCCCTCAATCTATAATGTGGCTTTCCACCACTATAATATTCCATGGTCAAATTTAAGTAATAGTCACTTAGTGACTATATATTTAATTAATTAATTGATTACCATGCCAAAGACCATCAAAGTTCTACCAACCAAACATTCCAACCTACCACATCATAACTAAAGATCAACTTGCCATGTACCATGTCCAAACAACATGCCAATATTTCCATGTTTAATTTCAAGACTGAATGCTAATGTTTTGGCATTATCCACTTCATGGACTATGCCTTTTTAAGGCATTAATAAACCATGAACTTTGTGGTATTTCAACATTAAATTTTGCACCCACTTATCAATGTGGGATAATAGATTTGGATTAACACAAAATGCCATACCATAGGATTCAAACCTAGGCATTTTGGATAAAAGGATAAATCTCCCACCATTGAACTTGTGAGCTTGAGCACTATATAAAGTGCTCGAGGCTCATTTTATAAACAAGTTTTAGATGTTTTTTCATGAAAGATAATGCATGTATAAGTGTGTTTAGAGACTTATGGATAATTCTAAGTACCTCAAACTTCATATTTAGTTTAAGAGTATTATCTAGATAGATATTAAGCCCAAAATGAAGATTTGAGAAGACTTCTAAAATATTGTAAGCTATTTTGTGATAATTTTAATAGGAGTGATCCCCATTGGAGTAGATCCAGAGATGTAGGCCATTGTGCCAAACTCCATTATCAAATCAGTTTAGTGTATTTTTTTAATCTTTCATTTTTATTTCACTCTTTTAATTTAGTATTTTATGGATATATAAAATTTGTTATTAAATTTCATAATCTTTATAAATCAATTTGATAAATAAAGGTTTTGATCTAAGTCAAGTGTGTTTTCCACTATTACAATACTTGATTATATCAGTTACAGATCATATTTTTGGTATCAGAGTGAAATTTGTATTTAAACCATGTGGATTTCTAGTGTATGTTGATAAGGTCAAATTCTATGCAGTCTAAAGGAGAGTTGGCCAATTACAATCTAGAGGTTGGATCAAGATGTAATACAAAAATAGGAGATGACTTCGAGTCTAAATGATCTTTTCGATAGGCCTTCTTAGAAATGAAGAATATGGTCGATGATATTTATCATGAAAGATGAAGGAAAATGGAGCATGATGAAGGTGTTAAAAATTTAGAGAAACCTTCTTCCTCTTCAAATGATGGTAAAGACAAAAAAACATTTAATCTCTTCCTTCACTAAAGCTAGATATTAAGTTTGAATTGTTGATGTTTAATGGTGAAATTAATGCAGAGAAGTTGGATAAATGGATAAATTAATTTGAAGTATATTCTAGGGTCCCAAAAATTGTATATGATGAGGCTAAAATTAACTTGGTTACTATTCAAATGGGAGGCACATCTCTCATCCGATGGGAGAGTAAGTTGAAGGAAAATGAGCTTAATATAGGTAACTTGATTTGCACTTGGAGTGAATTTCTTGATGAACTCAAAAATCAATTTTATCCTTTGGGCTATCTACAAGAAGATATAATGGATTGGAAATATTTTAGACAAACTAAAGGCCAAAGTGTTTAGGATATACACAAGAATTTAGGAAAAAGTCTTTACTTTTGAATATTCCTCTTTATACACAAGAAACATTGTTTAAGTACATAGTTAGGTTGCATAGTTACTTGAAACACATGATTTTTGTCATCAATCCCACTAATTTAGATGAAACATATGTTAAATCCATTCACTTAGAGGCTAGAGTCAAATAGACAAAATAATATTTTCCTAAATTTAAATGTAAGCAATATGATGTTAAACATTCTAAAGGGAAAAGTTCTAGAAAGGGTAAACAAAAATCCACTATTACTATTCATAAAGAAGAGAGTAAGCCATTTTTAAATAATTTCAAGAAAAATCATGATGATTGTAATTGTTGGAAATTACATCTTGAGTTAATACCTAATAGGTTTAGGAAGAAGAATAAGAAAACTAATGCTATAGTTCAGGATCTGGGTTTAGATTTAGAGGATGAAAGTAAGATCACAACCATGAGTATGTATAATGGTTCTTTTCTTTCTAGCACTAAGTCATCTAATGGTAATTTCTCTTCAAAATAGAAATTTTTACATGATGATAAGAAAAGAAATGAGTTGTTCCACATTATGATTGTTTCAAAACATACTAAGATTGACACTCTATTTGATAGTGTATCACAGGCAAACTTGATTTCTGAGGAGGTTATTAAAAATTTAAGCTTGCAAACCAACCCCCATCTGAAACCCTATCCATTTTGTTGGGTATATGATGATGCAAAGAGGAAAGTAACCAAAAATTATAGATTAAAATTCACCATCACATCCAAGTTCATGGATGAGGTTGATCTAGATGTAGTCCATCTCGACATATGTAGGATTATTTTAGGAAGCCCTTATCTTTATGATAGAAAAAAATCTTCTACAGGGAAGATAATAAATACTTGATTGTTAAGGATGGTAATATATATATAGTTAGATCACATAATATTAAGATGAGTCTTCCCTTGGTTACAGTAGGGAAAATGAAAAGACTAGTTAATTCAATCAAGAATTTTTGTCTCATGTTGATTAAGTCTAAGGAAAAAGAATATTCCTAGGCTATGGAAAATTGTGATCCTAGACATAAGAAATAATTGGTTAAAATCATTCTAGTTATGATGATGTGTTTCAGGATCCAAAAGGGTTTCCCCCTAAAAGGTGAGTTTAACATGAAATTTAGTTGTTATAGGATTCTCCTCTCCCTAACATTGGCATGTACAGGTTATCCATGGTGGAAAATGAGGAAATTAAAAAAAGGTAATGGAACTTTTAGAAAAGGTTGTCGTTCATCTTAGTATATCTCTTGTTGGTTCACCAATCATTTTAGTGACAAAAATATATGGCACATGGTGAATGTGTGTTGATTTCTATGCTTTGAATAAAATTACAATTAAGAGTTGTTACCCTTTTCATTGTATTGATAATTTGCTAGATCAGTTAATAAATGTTGTATTTTTCACTAAGTTAGACTTGAAAAGTGGTTATCATCAGGTTAGGATTAATGATGGTGATATCAAGAAAACTAATTTTAAGACAAAATAGGTATTATTTGAGTGGCTTGTCATGCCTTTCTAGTTGTGAAATCCACTGGCTACAGTCATACATTTGATGAATGATGTCTTCAGGGCATTCCTTGATGATTTTTTATAGTATAATTAGATGATATTTTGAATTCAGTTAGTCTTGGGAAGATCATGTGATTCTTATTAGAAAATTCATGGATGCATTGAGAAGCGAAAAACATTATTTGAAATTTTCTACATGTGAATTTGGCAAGACCTCTTTGGTTTACTTGGGTTATATTATAAGACATGAAGAGTTAAAAATTGATCTTGAAAAAGTGGAGGTTATAGTTAAATGGCCTAAACCCAATAATGGAACTAAGTTTAGAATTTTTCTTGGTAAAGTAAAATATTGGAGGAAATTCATTGTTAATTTCTCATATATTGCATCACCCTTGCATTCTTTGACTAGTGCTAAATAGGTATTTCAGTGGGGAGGCAAGAATCAAAAGGCCTTCGATACTTTGAAGATAAAGATTAGTAATAATCCTATCTTAGAACTTCCTAATTTACAACAACCATTTAAGATTGAGATAGATGTAAGTGATTATGTTATGGGATCTATCCTAATGCAAGGAAAGAAGCCAATATGCTATCATTATGAGACCTTCATAGGTGTGGTAAGAAAATATCTAAATTATGATAAGGAATTGTATACATTAGTTCAGAGCGTTAAAAAATGGAAACATTACTTGATGGGCAAATAAATAGTGATACATACATATCATCATCCCCTCTAGTATCTATAGTCACATGCCAAGCTACAACAATCTAGGCATTTCTGTTGCATTGGTTTCTTATAACAATTTCATTTTATGATCAGGTATAATAAACGTATATAAAATAAAGTTGCTAACATGCTTTCTAGGCCTCCTATGGTAGTTGAATCTATTCTTTTACAACATGATTCTTTGACTCATGAAAGTTATAAAGAACAATATGTTGATGATGTTGATTTTAAGGATGTGTATAAAGACTTGATGAGTGGTAAACATGTAGAAGACTTAGACTATCATGTGCATAATGGAATTTTGTATCATTTGGGTAAAATTTGCATTCCTTAAAATGAAAGGATGTACATGATTAGAGAAGCACATACTTATCTTATTTTTGGTCATTTTGGAGTTGGTAAAATAGTTGCACATTTGAGAATGTAATGTTACTGGACTCGTATGAAATAATTTTTTTCCAAATATATCAAAGGGTGTGTTATTTGTGCCACAAGAAGGCCTATTAACAAGAAACTGGGACTTTACACTCCCTTATCTATTCCTACCCATCCCTGAGAAAATATTTCCATGGACTTTGTAGGGGGATTGCCTGTGTCATGAAGGAAACATGATTACTTATATGTGGTAGTGGATAGATTTAGAAATATGTGTGTTTTGATTCCCTATACTAAGAATATTATGGGAAAAGGTACAACACACTTGTTCTTTTATCATAGATGGGTTCATTTTGGTTTTCCCACTACTATTATTTTTAATCAGGATTATTGGTTTCTTATGGAATTTTGGTCAATACTATGGGAATTAATGGACACTAAGTTGAATAAGAACACTACATTTCATCCATAGATTAATGGTCAGATAGAGGTTGTGAACTACATAGTGGTACATTTTCTTAGGGGTTATTTTAGTAAACATCCTAAGTTGTGGGATGAGCATTTATGCTATATTCAACATACTCACAACCATGTACTTCATTCTTCTACTATGAAATCTCCATTTGAATTTTGTTATGGATATTTGCCTAAATATTCTTTAGATGTTTATTATGGAAAATATTCAACTATGAATGAATGTAATGATGTTGTTAAAACTAATAATTTCATTGAAAGGATATAGCAAGTACACCAGACTATCCAAGATCAGTTGGAGAAAATTCAAGCAAAGTAAAAATCAAGATAGGACAAACATCATGTTGATCACTAGTTTGTTATAGGTGATTTGGTATGGATTCAAATTAGTAAGGAAAGGCTGACAGGTGAAGGTTAAAAGTTAAAACCAATCTAGCATGGTCCTTTCTAGATTACAAAAAAGATTGGTAAAAATGATTTCCAATTGGATTTTCCATCTTATATGTAGATTTATTCAGTTATGAATGTGGAAAATCTAAAATTTTATGAACCTTAGATGATTGTAGATCATGATGAAAGTGTATCTATTCCTTTTGTTGATGATTTTTCTCCTAAGTATCAAACCAAATTACAAGAAGATAAAATTATTGACAGGTAGGTTCAGACATCATGAAGGGAGGATGTTGAGTATCTTCAAGTCGGTCTCAAAGGGATGTACCTAAATAAGGCCAAATTGATGGAAGCTAGAAGAGTGAGGGATAAATAACCTCACCTATTTACCAATTAATTATCTTTTGGAGGTCCAAAATCTCTTAGTGGGGAGGATTGATCTAGGAGGATCTATATACACTCCAAAAATGAAGTAATCAAATTATATAATTTGATCATTAGCATAATGTACATCTCATCAAAATCTTTTTGGCATAATTTGAATGGGTCAATTTTGATCCCAAATGCACAAGATATTGCGTGTTGAAGTGTCTACATTAAACAGGGGAAAAAGGTGAAATAGGTTGATGTGGCATAATTCTATCATGCCAAAGGACCCAATATAGGCATGACATGTGGTAGTCAACTTATCCAAAAATTGGGTTTGGTTGATGCACTTCATCTTTGACCAATGTAAAAGGTTGGCTATAGAGATCATAGCTGGTGGAGTCTACTTTTGTCTCAGAGGGGGACATTACCATTGATAGAGATTTGGTGCATCTAGTTGGACATCGATAAGAGTCAAATTTAGAGTGGTCTATGTGGTGGGTCCTCAAGCCACCATGTGGCTTGCCACCACATGGCTCGCCACCACGTGGCTCGCCACCACCACTATAATATTCCATGGTAGAATTTAGGTAATAGTCACCTAGTAACTATATGTTTATGTAGGTGACTATTAAAGTTGACCTTAATATTCCATGGTAGAATTTAAGTAATAGTCACCAATCAAACATTCCAACCTACCACATTATAATTGAAGATCAACTTACCACATGCCAAGTCCAAACAACATGCCAAGATTTCCACATTTAATTCCAAGACTGAATTCCAATGTCTTGGCATTATCCACTTCATGGACTATGCCTTTTTAAGGAATTAACAAACCATGAACTTCATGGTATTTCAACACTAAACTTTGCACCCACTTACCAATGTGGGATAATAGATTTGGATTAACACTAAATGCCATGCCATAGGATTTGAAACTAGGCATTTTGGGTAAAAGGATAAAACTCCCACCACTAAAATCATGAGCTTGAGCACTATATAAAGTGCTCAAGGCTCATTTTATAAGAAATTTTTGGATGTTTTTCATGAAAGACAAGGCATGTATAAGGGTGTTTAGAGACTTAGGGAGAATTCTAAGTGCCTCAAAATTCATATTTAGTTTGAGTATTCTTCTGATAGAAATTAAGCCTAAGATGAATATTTGAGAAGACCTATAAAATATTGTAAGCTATTTTGAGACAATTTTAATAGGAATAATCCATATTGGAGCAGATTTGGAGATGTAGGCCATTGTGCTGAACTCTAATATCAAATCAGTTTGGTGTATTTTTTTAATATATCATTTTTTGCACTCTTTTAATTTAGTCTTTTATGGATATATTAAATCCATTATTAAATTTTTTAATCTTTTTAAATTGATTTTTATTAAATCATTAAATAAAGGTTTCGATCTAAGTCAAGTGTGCTTTTTGTTGTTACGACACTTGATTATTATGGATTATGGATCATATACCCTATAAAACCATCAAGAAAGGACATCATGGTAGACCCATAAACATTTTTTATTACTTGGTCAAGATAAGGTAGGGGTAATTATATTTCTTAGATGCTCTATTTAAATTACTAAAATCAATGCATAGTCTAATTTCACCATTCTTCTTCCTAACTGGGACTAAATTATTAACCCAAGTGGAATGCCTTATGATAAACACAATCTTGGCATCTAATATATTATTGACCTCTTTATATATTAGTGGTTCTAAGACTGGGTTCATAAGCTTCTACTTTTGTTTGAAAGGTTTGAATTTTTATTTTAAAGGTATGGTGTGAGTTATGAACTTTGGATCAAAGATTTTTAGGTCATCATAGGACCATTTTATGATATCTTTATATTTGGTAAAAATTTATTTGGCTCTTTTATTTTCTCAACTTTTACATGCTATACCAATATTAACCAACTAAAGTTGACCTTAAAATCCAAGATCAATTGCATATTAATCCTTCCCACTTACTTTGGGAGTCTTTGTAGCCTTAGCTAGTTTATTAGAATCAAAGAGTCTCTCCAAGGCTATCATGATTTTGGGGATCATATTGTCATTAAATTAAATGGCTTTGTCTTCAAGTTTACTTTTAATGACTTCATCATTATGGAGACTAGCTTCATCAATAATGTGACCCTTAAATTTTCCTAAACTAGTTAGGAAATCTATGATCTACTAATCATCATTAAATACCTTCAAGTGGTTGATATTATTAGGAATTGAGGTAAATGGGATTAACTCAATTCTAAGGTTTTGAAACTTAAAACTATGATTGGGCATAAGTTTGGTTTTAGCTAAATTAAGTTCATTAGTGGCCTTGTTTTCTTCCTTAGGGATTGACACAATGTTAAAAGCATCAAAACATTCAATTAAATACCATACTCTAAATTTATATTTATTGAGATAGGATAATTTTAATTGATACTTACTCTTGACATGATTGACCACTAGTTCAGAATCACCAAAAACTAATAGTTTTGTGCCCTCATGCTTGATTTTAAATTGTAATCCAAGAATTACTACTTCATAATCATCCAAATTATTAGTACATGGGAACTAAATTTTATAAGAGGCATTATATTATTTCCTAATGGGATTGATTAAGACCACTCCTACTCTAGAACTTGATTTGAATCTAGCACCATCAAAATAAAGTTTCCATAATCTAGGCAAAGCATGAGAATTTTTAGAGTTGTATACCTTTGTAGTGTCAAGAGTGTAAATACCAAGATTTGAGTTAATTTTGTTGACCCTCTTGTTGATTTCATTTTATTCAATGATCATATGTTTCATTTTAGGCTCATTTTCTTTCTTGATTTGGTTGGGGACTCCCTTCTAAGTAAACCACATGTGTGAACAATCTATTGACATATAACCATTCAATCTTCTAGTCTAATATCTACTCAATAGCATCCCATAATCATTAGGGATGTCCACCAATGAATATTATTAAACTATTAGATCCTTGGCTCTAAGGAAATATACATGTGAACATTCAATAATTCACTAATCACTTTGACTCTTGATTTGTCTAACTAAGTTACAACTCTTTAAAACTTAATAGGAGTCAAATCTCATTATTAGCAAATACCCTTAGGCATTATATTTGCAGATGCACCAAAATATAATAAATAATTATGTAAATTTTTACCAAAGATCCTAACTGTAAGTAGGAAATGAATAAAATCTACCTTACTTTTGTGTATTGCAACATTAGCATGTGCTTAATTTTGAGACTTACTAGGATTTTTGGATAAATATTACAATAAAAAATTTCTCTATTCATTAATTTATGTCAACTCATTCAAGGTAATGTTATCATTGATCCTCTTCATGTCCTCTACTATGTTATACCTAGTCCTATTATCAAAATTAGATGCATTAGTATTGGGTTTATAAGTACTTCCCTTAGGAGGTTCCAAATTATTATCTGAGGTAGTATCAAGAGGAGTCTCAAAGTTATTTGGAGGAGTTGAATTATTCAATGGCTATTTATTTTCTTGGTTTCTCAAAAGACAAGTGTTCTTTAGGAATTGTTGAAAATCATGAATCTCTTTAAGAATATCCTCAACCTCATTGTCTTCTTGGGAAGGGAACTCAAATGTCTCCACCATGAGAGTTGAATCAGTAGACCTAGATGACCTTGAGGAACTAGATGTACCTGTATCACAATCCTTATTAAGGATAACTTTAAAATTATCTAATACTTCTTGTAAGGATTCAAATTCATTACAAAATAAAACACAATCTATTTACCCATGTTTATAAGTGTAATAAACTCTACAATAGTTAGGTAAAACAACATCAATATGATTTATATCAAGTACATTCTTGTTAGCAAATTGTTCATCAATCTTGTTACTATGGTAAATATCATTCTAAAATTTTTTGGTGGGCCTATTAAAAATTTGAAATGATAAATTCCTACCATAATTCTTTCTATTATTTCTTACTTGATTTTACAACTGAAGGAAGTTAGTTCTAAGCTTTTGAACCATCTTGAAGATGGAGTCACTCTCATTCTTTGGGGCCTCAACATTATGAACGTGAGTATTGGTAATGGTTGTAAGAATTAAAGACTTTTAATATTGTGGATGGTATATATTGGTGACATTTTTTAGGAACCCTAGGTTTTGAATAGGATGAACATGTCTCAAAAGTAGTTGGTTCATGACTGGAAGCTAGTTTAGGGTAGGCACATTTTAGTTAGCATTAGGAATAACATTCAAAATAGGTAAATGGGGATTGGCATTAAGAATGGAGTATGACAATTATCCTTGGGGTTTCATCTAGTTATTAAGGATCATGGCCTCAAAATAATCTAAAGCTAATGTGTTCATGGGTCTAAAAGATCTCTTTATAAATATAGAAGTCATAGGATTTAAGGCATCCTTATAGATTTCCAAGGCTAAATCCTCATTAGGTCTACAAGGATATATAGTCCTACTATCATTGAAATATCTTATGGGATAATTTGCATCACTTTTCACTATGGTGAATTATTGGTACAGGACACAAGGACTAATAATTTTACCAAAATGGTCAATAAAGACATTGTTAAAAGCAACCCAACTAGTAATGTGATTTTTAGGGAGATTTAGAAACCATTTATATACAACATATTTAAAATTGAAAGGAAATAGTCTACATGTTATATCTTTATGAGTGACATTTAACAATCTTAAATTAGATTTGAATTATTTAATATGTTCTTCAGCCATTATAATACCACTAGGACTAAATGTTGGCAAATAATTTTTAAGATTACAAGGAAGGTCATGTACCACACCTGACATATTGATCAAAGAACCACCTAGAAAAGACATACCTTGATAGGGATTGAACACTAGAGTACTTTGAATTGGTGAAGTTGGAAAAGAATTTGAAATCTTGTGTTTACCTTTATCCTGCCTAGTTTTCCTATGGACTTCTAATGAAAGCAGAGTTTCTCTAGTCTCTGAACATGACCTTCTATTGATTTTTGGTAATTCCATCTTATGGGATTTGAATCATGTTTAAAATATGATGTGTGAATCTTATCTTTGCAAACAATAATAATCAAACTTTCACATTAATTTTTTTCAAAGATAAAGGATGATAAATAAAAACACACTTTAACTAAGTTAGCTCAAAGATGTGTCTAAACATGTAGGTATGATTGATCATTATATGTTTGAGCTCAAATGAACTAAAATTAGCAAAGGATATATGAATATTTTACTATTACTAACCTCACACCTATTAAATTAACAAAGCTTAAGCCATGTTTACCATAATTAAGCATATACCTTCAAAGAATGTCGATCTTTTTCTAAAGGAAGCACAAAAATGGGTCAAAGACCATAAAGATCAATGATATTTACATAATTGGATAAATAATGACATAATTATGCAAAGTTCACACCAATATTTGAACACGGTTCACAAAAATGAGCAAAGATACTTTAAATCTACAAAGATCTAACATGGCCCTCCTTCTATCACTAGTGAAGATCCACCTGTTGATGCCTTAATATGTATCATAGGTGTTTAGATTGTTTAAATAACACTTATCATTTTATAATTCAAATAATTTAGTGCATGAGTTATAGTTTATGATAATCTTGTTATCTATCAATGGAAAAGAGGCAAAATAAGTGGATTGTTTCACAATATTTATAAAGTTTGGTGGTTGGGAGCCAACATGGCCAGCTAGTTATCTTTGTAAAGAGTGAATTAATATGAGATAATACTAGTAAATAATGATAAAATTATAATATAAATACTAATATAAAATGAATATTTATAATGGAAATTAAGCTAGAGTGATCTAGTTAAAAGGGAGTAAAATGAAGGGTAGGGCAGAAAAGAGTTGTTGTTGATCTTCATCCTAAACATCAAGACAGAGTTAAAATATCATCCAAATACACAATTAAATAATGTGTAACATGAAAGAGGCTAAGCTAAAATCTTATCACACATTAGGGAAACATATAAGGAATAAGAAAATTACAAATAATAACTAAGTTCACTCCAAATATTTACCCTATAAGTAAACATCATTAGCCCAAATGCAAGAAGAGTAAAGGAAATGAAATGAACCTAAGAAATTTCAACCAACCTAGCATTGGCATAAGTTGACAAATCTAAAATTAAAATATGCACACTAAGAATTCATAAGAACCATTCAAATTTGAAAATAGAAATAAACAAGTCAGAGAGAAACCATAATAATAAATGACACAAATGAATATTGACAATATTTGTGGAATTTGTCACTTGCATTAAGTGCTAAAAATTTTACACAATTTTTTTGCTAAAAAACTCCCTTCCTTTTATAAATGGTAATACTCATTTTATATAATGATAAGGTAGTATACCAGTTAGTCATACCCAATTACAAAATTATGGGTGTCAAGGATAACTATACTTTTTAAAAAGTTCTATAATACACTAGACTTTTCCCTATGGACTAACCTATAGGTAATGTGATTTATAATTTAAACATGCCATTACAAAATAATATTCTATTTTCAAATATTACATTGATTTTGTAGAACATAATATCTTAAGTCATATTACTTGACTTTGGGGCCTTTATGTTGATGATGTCCCATATTGATATTGCAGTATCTTTATTGCTCTCTATAATTGTTGATCAATCAGCTTTAAATTAACAACATGTTCCATGAAGAGCTCATCCTCCTAATCAACTAGGTCTCAAAAGTCCCTATTATTTCTTCCCAAGGCCTCTTTACTAATTCTATATTTATTAATACTTTCCTATATTATTAGGATCATATCCATGATATTATATGTTCCATATTTGTATTGTCTTTTGTTCCCTACTTCTCGCATGACCAGTGTGGTTTTGTGCCTAAATTCTTGATCTATGATGAGACCCATGGAGTTGATTGTAGTTGGTTGAGGATCATGGTCCCAAAGAATTATTCCATCATGTGTAACAACTCCTTGTCATCCTCAAAGACTCTTTCCAAAAATTTAGACCATGTGTTCAAGCTCATGATCTTGTCCACAAGTAATCCTATGACTATGTTCAAATGAGCTAGGATGATGGTTTTGAAACTAAGGATTTGATCTTTTACTAAGATGTTGATTAATTCCTTTGTTTTATCCTTTGTATTTTTCTAATGGGTGACTAATTCCTTGGATGTTATATCATATTAACCTAATACATTATGTATGGACCTTATTAGCTTTAGATAATTAAACATGTCATAGAAAGATGCTTCAAACATTTTGATCATAGTTTCAAGAATTGATAATATGGCTTGGATTTCTAAATTTTACTTTCATATTTACAGATTATCTCTTTGTTATTGTATGCCTTTGATGGAAACTTGTAATTATGTTGATTGATATTAAACCCATTCAAGTACATTCTCCTCAAAGTTGGGGTTTTCACCTGGCCTTTGTCCTTCAACAAGAGTTATACCAATGAATGGTTCTAATTTATGCAAAGTGAACTCTTCTCCACCTATCATGGCCTTCTTCTTAGTAACTCTTTGTAACCTAGCTATTGTTGGGTTAAACCTAACACTAACTAAAGATTTTGTCACTTGAGGAGTAGGGGTTTTAATTTGAGTTCCACTTGGCTCCCCTAGAGTTGACATCCTTATTTCTTCTTCCTTCTATAGATCAACTATCCATGTCTTGAGTTCATCATGGATAGTGATGTTGAATTATTTAGTAATGTACCATAGATGATGCTGTTTAGGAACCTTTTGAAAATTGCCTTATAAAAACCATATAGGGATAATTGGACCCTAGATAGGGTTCTCCTTGTTGATAAGGTTGACCTCACTCAAAGAGTGAGTGAAGGTCGATTGGGCCTCTTATTTCCTAGTGGAACCAATGATAGCTCAAATTTTATTTTTGGGGTAGGGGTGGTACCAGGGACTAAATCCAATATAACTTCTTTCCCCTTCTTTTCTTATGCTTACACATATTTAGACTAAGGTTATTCCCCCTGTACTTCTTCCTCATTAGATTGATAGGCACTAGTTAGTACCTTCATGGCATCTTCTATTGTCTCTTTAGGATTTAATGCTATTATGTTAATTGATTAAATCTATGGTCCTGGTTCCTCAGGCTGGGTTGAAGATGATGATACCTCATAATGTCTCCTTTCCTCTATCCTCAAAAATCCTACCCTCTATATTTAAGGTTAAATAGAGCTTTGTATCCCCCTTAAAGTGCCTTTTTAGGCTACCATGGTCTAAAATAGATCAAATTTCTCACTATTCGACTACTCTTTAGCTTTGGACTAAATTTCACTTTGATGATAATTCACTTTAATAGGGTTGATTTATGATCAATAGAGGTCAAATTAGGTTTTTTGTGTACATGTTAGGGTTTTTTACATCTTTAATGGTGGTATCCATTTGCACTTAATTGAGATCATGCCTTGATTTTTATTTAGATCATGTATTTATATCTTCACCTTTTCAAGCCCACAAGATCTCTAGATTTATCACTTTCTACCTATGTGGCATCATCATGGGATCTATGTAGCATTTTCATGGCACATAACTCATTAATATTCAAAAACTAACCATTACCCTTTTGAAATCTACTTTAATCTCACACCATCAGATTATTTTGCATGGATCAACATTGTTCATAAATCTCAATCCTAAGAGTTGAATGCCATTGGTTGTTATTTGTATTTAGCCCTAAGGTCATTCCACTTAGAACTCTTGTAGGCATTATGAGATCTATATTTTATCAGTTCTACTAGTTAACATGTTTTCACCATGTGGTGGCCTCATGTTCATCCTAAGATTCATTGAAACTTTGACTTGTTATGCTATATTGATCTAGATATGTACATCTGAACATGTGTCATCGATCTTTGATAAAGTGCTCTATATTTAAATTGAGGTCTATGGATTGAATTTTAAACATTGAGCTCACTCCATTTAATGCTTCCATCTATGTGAATGTGATATATATATTGTGATCCACTGGCTGAATGTGATTATTTCTTGTAATCATAAACATTAATTATGTAAGCTCAAGAAATATAAATCAAAACCTTTCTCTAATGTTTTAATAAATATGAATAACTTTAGTCTAAGGTTGTTTTAAGCGAAGTTATAAACATAATAGGACCCGTGAATAATAAAAGACATAACATAAGATTTTATCCTAGGGTTTTATTGTATTAATAAATATAATTAAAACTTTAGAGTAAAGTCTTGTGCTAAGTTTATGTCATAATAAAAGGGACCCTTTTAGTTTCCAATTTTGATCTCATGTTTTTGGATCCTCATCATCTTCTCAAATTCATGTCATCGATCCTATAGAGATGCAAACTATTTAAGTCAAGCTTTGAAAAAATGCATGGGTCTTAGGATAAAATATTAAGACTAAGGTCTTTTATTATGTTAATAAAGATGAAAATGAACCTTAGGATAAAGATCTTACACTAAGTTTAAAGAATAATAAATGGGACCCTATGAATAATAAAATGACCTAGCATAACGTTTTAACATAAAGTTTCATCGTGTAAATAAATACAATGAAACTTTAGGGTAAGGCCTTAAGCTAAATTAGAACATAGTATAAGGGATGATTTAATATTTTTGGGAATAATTGGGGTTTTCATCTTAATTTAGTTAAAGGGGCTAGATTGATAAATAAATAAATAATATATGGTAAAGAAGTTACTCATTTATGAAATTTATTGGTAATTAGAGCCTTTCTAAAAATAGTAATAAAAAGGAGAAAATAAGACTTAGTTTAAACTATGTTTATTTAACTGAGACAAGATCTGATATTCACTATGTAGGCTTGGGACACTCATAAATAAGATTATGAATTTCATTTTTTGATTAGACAAGAGTGCCAAAAGTGGATAGGAGTGGCACTGATACTATAGTCCTTGGCCAACACTATTGTCTTGAGGATCTGAGTTTTTTGGGTTTTGTTCAACAGGTCTATATGACCCTATCTTTGAATTTTTGGTAGTTGGAAGTCTATATAGATCCTTGTATAATAGATTTTATCTTCAAACCCTATCTTCCATTATACTTTGACCAATTTTGAATAAGGTAGGGGGTGTTAGTGTGTTTACTATTCATTTGATGTGGATCCACACCCCTTGTATGGGCATATTTCTTACATATCAATACTTTGAAGAGGGATCAAGCCAAGTAAATAATAAACTAGGTGTACTTGAGATAATTAGGGACTAATATAAGGATTTGAATAAGCTGAAAATAGTGTTGGATTGTTGTATGTAGAGAATAGGGAAATGTGCTTGAGTAGTCTTGCTTGTATTCTTGCTTACTTTGTGATATTTGCCAACCCTTTCCAAATGATCTTTGAATGGGATTTTATATGGATTTATTGGCGATGGATTAAATTTTCTCACATTAGGCTGACAAGGATAAGGATGGGAAACTAGAAGAAATTGATCATTGCGGCTAGAAATGAGATTGGAAAACAACACCAAAAGTAGATAGGAGTGGCATTAGTATTATAGTCCTAGTGTGGCATTATTATCCTAGGAATATGGGACTTGGGGGGATGGATTGGTCATGAAAATAGGGTCCTAGCTCATCTAGGATTAAGTTTGGAAGGCTACAGATGAATGAGAATCAGTGAAAATGAGCTTGTGAGGCTCATAAGAGCAAGAAAGATGGATGTATGGGTTGGGTGTCATTAGTCATGCTCAATTTACCAATTTTTACATTTTATATGACTAGATTTGTACCCCCCCCGACTTTATTCTAGTGATGCAATAAAGTGAAATATTAAGATAAAGGAAAAATAGAAAGCATACTTGAACTTACCTATAAGGGTGAAGCTCATGAAGATGTGTGATGTTGGGTGTGCATAGAGAGAACACACTATGAAGTGTGAATCTATAATAGAAAACAAAGAGTAGATTATTTCTTATTAGATATGCTATATCTAAAATAATAACATACAAAACTAGGTAAGAGAGAGAGGAAGAGAAAGGAATAAATACACCTCATCAAGTATGAAAACCAATACAAAACTTATTGTGATGTTGAGTAATGTTGGATGATGTTTTACCAAGAGTAATATCATGAATGAAGCTAAGTTATCAATTCCCTAAAAGTGGCTTAAGAATGTAAAGGTTTTCCCTTTTTCTCCATCATCTCCTACTAAGTGAAGCTAGGTGGTCATGCATGTGTTGAACAATTTTTGGAATGTGTATCTAATCTCTCTAAATATGTGGTTCAATAATACAAAGGCTAGTTAGAACTTTGGCTCCATCATTTCCCTATAAAGTGAAGCTATGAACTAATACTGGTATGAAATACTAAAGCCCATGAATGTACTATGATCTAACAATGTTGGCATGGAGAGCCAAATGCATGTTGGAAATAGGACCACTCTTGGCCACTCTGAAAGATGGAGATTATGATTATATGAAAGCCACTCCAAAACTAAGAATCTAGCTTATGTGGAAGCCACTCAGGAACTTAAGAACTCAATAATGGGGTGGGTAGGCTTGTATGAAAGCCACTTTGAAATGATGCCAACCACCTATAGATGGAATAAGGCATGCAATTGTTAGGAATGTCTGGACAATGTTGAATTAAAAAAGAAAGAAATGAATATGCCATGCACACTGCCCCTAATCATTGGTGTCTAGAACATGTATTCTGATATGGAAGTTATACTAACTACTGTATCTAAAACTAGAAGTGAGAACCATCATGTAGTTTATGATGCCCCCTATATCTATATTCTTTGAGCAAAATGTGTACTGAAACTTCTAATTCTAAACTAGTTGAGATATGTAAATCTGTAGTTGAACCTATTTTTTTACCTACTTCTAGAAATTATAGTTTTTTTTCTATTTGGATAGGAGTGCTAGAAATAGATAGTATCACTATCGATGTTATAGTCCAATCTTGGAACTATTATCCTGAACCAAATGTAATTATTGTTCTAGATTCTTCACTATCTATGTCATCTATTCTAACTAGTTTGATGTCTGATTATTGTTATAAGTGTTCTAAAAATGGATTTTTTGGTTGATAAGATCTTTGATCTCTATGAAAAAACCCCTATTTGTTTCCCCCTCTTCTCAGGGTAGGAATGGAGATCCTACAATGGCTACCCTTAGAAGAAAGAGCCCTGCAAGTGTGTTATGCTATAAAATATATGATATAGCAATGATAATTGATAAGATATCTCAAGATATAACATGGTTTATATTGAGAGATTTTTATATCAATAGGGGTATGCCTAGATAGATATATCAATGTAAAATCATGTGTAATGTAATGAACTAGAAATGGAAGTATTAGTTATTAATTGTTAGTTATCATGGAGGGATATAGCATGATGTCCATCATGGCATCCAAGAAGCAAGATAATACATGATTTGGATCATGGAATTACAAACAATCAAAAGCAATCAAACAATAAACACATAAGGTAAGAAGCAAGAAGCATACAATAGTGGCCAAGGGGCTAAGAAAATAAGGGACATGGGCATATGTCACTCAAAATAGAAAGTAAGCATACAAGGCATGTTCAAATGCCACATACACATATAAATAAAATAAGAAAAATTGGTGTGGAAGCCACAATCATATAAAGGAGTATAGGCAAAGGACATTGGCAAATGTCTTAAGGCACATATAGGAGAGAAACCAAAACTAAGAAATGCAAAAAATCTAGCTATGCTAACAAGAAAAAAAAAGAATGTAACTAAAAATATAATTGCATCTAACTAATCAAAGCAAGAAGTGAAATTATGCAAGACATGTTAGTACAAAATTAGGTATATGCTAATAAATACACAAGTGATATATACTAGTGAGTATCGATAGAGTAATCTATGTAAGCTAATAATTAATGTACATCAACATGATAATTAGAGTGTGTGGTGTAGTAATGACATAACTAAGATGTTGTAGTCATGTAGAATATGCTCTCAGTGGGTATGTATATCAATGTATGTCATGTTATAAAAGTAGGATGTCCCTTCAATGGGTGGTGTGAAGTAATCAAGGATTTGGATGTCACTACACACATTAAAAGGAGATCAATTGAATCATGCTAATGTAGATAAATTGACAAACAATAACATAGAACAATAAATGTAAGTCTAGTCATGATAGTATAAATGTAAAACATGAATGATGTATATAATCAAAATATTTTTGATGTTTTAAATAATTTTAATGTTTTTGTATTTTTGAAATGCTATATTATTATTAGATTTTGAGTTATTGGAAGCTATGTACAATCAATCATAAGGAGACTATGTACAATAAATTGAAAAAGGAGCTATGTATAAGTAATTGTAAATGAAGCTATATACAAGCAAGACTAGGAGAAAATGATACTAACTGATGATTCTCATGGGAGACTCCCTATCATGATGTCTTATATCAAATAAAGGAATCATGTATGATTGTGAAGCATGAGGAAATGGTTGATAATATGACTTTAAATATTTTGATTCATTGCATCAGAAATCATAATAACATGTATCGTTATACTCATCATTATCATCTTGGTTTTGAACCAATGGAATGCTAGTGTTTAATTTTATTGTATCTAGATATTTTCCTTTGATAAATTATTATTATGAAATATCTTCTTTATGATGTTCAATAAATCCCAAACCTTGGTGAAAAACATTATCAACTAGTAAAATATGAGTAGTGATGCCATGAACCTTCTTTCTTAACCCTTAACCTTGATAATCAAACTATTGTAGATATTTTTGACCAAACCCATACTGATTTGAATGTTGAGCTTCATTTTGGAGAGGTATATTTACATCCTTTTCATGCTTTACATGTGTCTTTGGTATTGTTTCTTACTCTAATTTTACTTTTTGATCATTTTGTTTTTCTAAGTTATGCTTTGGTAACCATATTTTTACTATTTCTAAATTTGACCCTTTGTGAATGTGTTTTTTTGTCACTGTGGATTTCTTGACTGATTTACCTCATATAGGGTCCTCATTAGCAATCATCTATTGTATATGTTGGTTTAATGCAAAACATGAATCTGTGTGATGCCTATGCATTCTATGATATGCACAATAATATCTGAATCTTCTCACTAGATGTAGAGGAGGTAGTTTGATCAAGTTAGATTTAATCATTTCCACTAGTACCTCACTTGAACTCTTATTTGACCTTTGAATTCTTTTTAAATCATTAGTTATAGAGTTACTTTTTTGTGATTTCTTGTTTTAATATGTAACATTTCTTGCAACCAATTGACTAGGTGAAGGAGCATATACATGATTGACATTAGGGTGCCTTTGAGGATTTTGTATTATAATATGATTTTCCAATGTTTTGATCTTTTCATGTAATAGCTAATTCTATGTTTGTAAATCTGAAATTAACTTGCTCATACTGGTGATTTGATCCCTTAGAGTCTCACAAGTGCAAACCCTAGTTGTTTCATATCAAACATGTAAACATGTATGTTGAAGAGGTTTTGAATAAGCTATAGAATGAATGTATGCATTAGGAACAATAGTATGGGTTACCTCACCTTTTGGAGGGGTGATAACATAAACCTAGTTAGAGGGAAAGTAGATATCACCCTCTTGGGGGAGAGGAGGAGAAGGAAACTATTTTCTATGCATAAGATATGACATTGAAACTTTACAGGTGGTTGTTAGCTTATGAAATGGATCTTCTAGGTAGAAACCATGTATGTGGGATAAAATGCATGTAATTGGAGTTATAAGTTGTATGACAATATGTTTGTAAAGAACATTCCACATGAGAGATAGCAAGTTTGGGATAGAAAACATGAATTTTTGCATGAATGCATAAGAAAATATGAAATATGCTATGACATTTCTAATGTGTTTAGCATGATAAACTTGTAAAATTATCCATATGAGAGATAGAAAGCAATAGATGAAACCTTGTATTAAATACAAGTAAATTTTGCTTTGAAGGAGAGGCATCTTACTATGTTTAACAATGACTCTCTTAATACCATCCCATATTATGAAAAGTAAGCATGAAATATAAAGTATGAAGATTTTTAATAACATATGGTAGACTTCATCATTCACGTACATCATAGGACCCATGATGGTCTCTTTGTTATTTGCAAGAAATGTAAAATAAAAATTAAATAAGTGAGATCCATTGTGAAATCTAATTTTAGAATGTAAGGTGATATCTCAAAAATAGGACTTAGTGTATGAAATTAGGGTTTGAAATATGATTATTCAATAAATTTATTATGAAAATTTGAAATTGAAAGTGAATTTTTTAGTTATATATGCAAGTAAAAAATCAAAAAATTATTAGAAAAATAGTGGTTTAACAGGACCTAGTAAATGCAACTAGGGTTTCAAAAAATAAATGTTTTTGAAAATTATTATTGAATTTTGAAGTTTGAAGGGATTTTTTGATTTAAATATTCTAGTAAAAATTTAGAAAACAATTAGAAAATTACTAAAAAATCACTGGGAACTAGTGTGACAAATAGGGTTTAAATGAAAAATATTTTTAAAGTACTATAAAATTTTAAAATTTAATGCTAATTTTTATTTTATTATATATGTAAAAATTATAAAAAATTATGAAAAAATCAATAGGGAATTCACCCTAGGTATTTTATGGTCTTTATGCACAAACGAAGTAAGTCGGGTTCACAAAATGATTTAATACTTTTGGGAATAATTGGGGTTTTATTCCTAATTTTTTTAAAGGGTTAGGATTGATAAATTAGTAAATAATGTCATAAATAAGCTAATAATTTGTGAAGTTTATTAGTAATTAGATATTTTATAAAAATATTAATAAGAGGGAAAAAATAAGACTTCACTTAAATTGTGTTGATCTGATTGAGACAAGATTTGATATTCACTATGCAGGCCTGGGGCACTATCAAAAATAGGATTTTGACTTTTAGTTTTTAATTGGATAGGAGCATTTAGAGTAGATAGGAGTGGCACTAGCACTATAGTCCTTTTTCAGTGGTATTATCTTTAGGATTTGAGTTTTCTAGGTTTTGTTTGACAAGTCTGTGTGAACCTATCTCTAAAGTTTTAGCAACCAAAAGTTTGTAAATCTCCCTATAAAGTATATTTTATGTTAAAAAAATATCTTATATTATACTTTGAATAATTTAAAACAAAATGGGGGGTTAGTGTATGTAATATTCACTGGACATGGATCCACACCCCTTGTGTGGGCACATTGCCTATATACTAATACTCTAAAGAGGGATCAAGCCATATGTGGTTCTCCCTTTGAAAGTGTTTGGTGTAATTGTGATATGAGAATGTAAGGAAATGCTAAATTGGGTATGCTTGAGAGGACTAGGGACTAGTGTAAGGATTTGAATAATCTAGAAATAGTGTTGGATGGCTATATGTAGAGAATAGGGAAATGTGCTTGAGTAGTCTTGCTTACTTTGTGATATTTGCCAACCCTTTCCAAATGATATTTGAATGTGATTTTAAATAGATATATTGGTCATGGATTTAATTTTATCACATTAGGCCAAAAATAATAAGGATGGGAAATCAAAATAAATTGACTATTGGGGCCAAAAATGAGCTTAGACAATAGTGTCAAAAGTAGACAAGAGTGGTATTGACACTATAGTCCTAGTGTGATGTTATTATCCTTAGTATATGGGACTTGGGGGGATGAATTTGTAATAAAAAAGGGTTGTATATTATCTAAGATCAAGTTTGAAAGGCTACACATGACTGAAAATCAATTAAATTGACCTTGTGAGGTTCGAGAGCAAGCAAGAGGGACCTATGGGTTGGGTGTCATTAGTCATACTCAAGTTACCATTATTTTCATTTTGTATGACTATAAGGGACCATGCATTCATGGGATATAAATATCCAAAGCATAAGATTTTAGACTAAGGTTTGGTCATGTTGAAAAACATGACTTAAACCTTAGGGTTTAAATTAAACACAAGTAACCAGTTTTAGCGACACTGGAAGGGGTAATACCATGATCCTCTAAAAATATGTCCATTAATCCAAGTGATATTGGTTCCTCATGAATAATAAGAGACATGTTATAATTTTTAATCCTAGGTCTATGTCTCAATAAAAGGGACCCTATGGTTAATTTCTTAGTTTGATCCCAGACTGTTTAATCATATTTAAACAAACATGCCCTATTAGATCTTGATCCATGAGGTTGAGTGAGATTGGCTCCTATTTGTAATAAGCCTTCAGTTTTAGCCACTTGGAAATCCCATGGGCCTTTTGAGATCTGTATTCTATTAGCATCTATCAGGCTAGAATATTTTATCCACATAATGGCACATCATTTGGTCTGAGTTTATTTTGAAATATCAATATCTCTCTCACACTATTGGATTTAATTTATCCAGGTGAATGCGTATCATCGGATCTCAATCTGAAGTTTGGGTTATCATTGTCTACTCACTATTCTATCTAAATTGATTATGACATGTGTCATCACCATTTTTACTTTTGGCTCTGTTAAAAACTTGACTTAATATGAACTATTTGATCTATCTCACTTGAGCAAATGTGGGTCATTGATCCTGTAAATGAACACATGTTTAAGTTAGGACTCAAAGATATATGGAACTTAGGATTAAGTCTTAATACTAAGGTCTTATTTATGTTAATAAACATGAACAAGACTTTAGGATTAAAATTTTACTCTAAGGTTATAACAAAGGGACCAGGTGTTACTCAGACCAAGCTAAGATAAAAAGGGACAAGGGAGCTTAGGATATAAAGGGGACCAAGCATATAATTCTAAAACTAAGGTTTGGTCATGTTGAAATATATGACTAAGCCTTAGTATAAAAATTAAACTAAGTCCATAGCATATTTAAAGTGTTTCCATGTAATTTTTTCCCACCTAATTTGAATTTGACCCAAAGGAACCTATGTTAGGGTATTTTGAGCAAGGGTTTTAGTATGATTAAAATGCATTCAATTTGGATTTTAATAGACCAAAGGATATTAAAAGACCATATTGAGATAAAACCATAAAATTATGAACCCCAAACATTGTCTATTCCAAATGAACTCCAATAGACCTGTAACTTGAAATGAGAAGACCCACTATTAGCCAACATAGAGAAGGTTAAATCAAAGCCATGAACAAATAAGCCAACCAAATCATGGTGTGGATGATCTTTAAACACAAATAATATGCAAACATGCTAGTGACACTCTAATCAAGTGACTTTTTAATTTTAAGGTACAAATTTGCATAATTTGACACAAGGGTTGCTATTTTTTAGAAATGGGAGTATGTTAACCTCAACATAAGACTCCTTCCAATACATGTAGAAATGTGTATCTTATCAAAATCATGTAAATCTTATTCATGTACCGACATAATAATTATAGCCCATCATGATTCCATGGACATTCTCTATATGGGGCCTTGATTTAATTGACAAGATAAATATGATGTCATCTAATGGTTACAAATTTATCAGTATAGTGATGGAGTATTTATATAAATGGTTAGAAACAATGTCACTTATCTATACTATAGGTCTCTATATTTATAAATTCATCCTCAAGTAGATCATATGCCATTTTTGGATCCCCACCAATATGATCTCTAATAATGACATGTCATTTAAAAACCAAGAAGTTGAGCCCTATGTCAGTGGTATCATATCAAGTAGCATTTATCTTTTCCTTACTACCCCCAAGGAAATGTATAAGCTGAAGTAAAAAACAAGACCCTTATCAAACTTCTCAAGAAAATAGTCAATCAGGTAGGTGGGAATTGGCACCTATAATTATATCCAACTCTTTAGTCTTATCAAACAAGTGTTTGAATTCTTACTAGGGCCACTCTATATGCTTTAGTACATGGGATAGAAGTAATATTTCATATGTAAGTAGAGCTCCCCTCCCTATGAACCTCATTGAGGGGAATTATCACAAATCATAATTGTAGACAGTAATAGCTATAAGTATTGGATCTCCTCGATGAAAAGTGTCAAAAGGCCCTTAATCACTTATAGGCATATTAGAATAGACTAAAAGGCCAATATCATAAGAAGATATAATCCAAATAATTTGAGGTCAATGATCTAGTCCTAAAATAAATTCAAAAAAATATTAATGCTGATAGGGACAAGAAGGGAAATTTTGGATATGGAGCCTAAAAATAGCCACATTAGATGGTGAATAACTTGATGATCCAATGAACATAATACATTTGAAGCATTTTTACACTTGATAGGCTCTACCTTCCTCCATCTATAACTCCCCACTCTTGGGGGCATTCCCTTTTCCACTCCATCACATCTCCCCAATAGTTTAATAAGTTATTAAAAAAATGTTTCTATTATGGGGATTTAGTATACATTATGATATCAAATCCCAATTGATCATCCTAAACCCCATGGCCAATTACTTTTTGGAATTGAATAGAATCCTCCTCTAAAAGTAATAATTTTGGGCATTACATACCACATGTATATAACCTCCTTATCATCACTAGATCCATTTTCTATAATCATTTATCATAACCTAATTATCCCTTTATATATCCTTGTTATTATCCCTATCTTTAAACTATATTGTCTTATGATTATCTTGTGTGAATGTGTGTATGTTTTGAGTGTGTGTGGATTAGTTAATTATGTAAATATTAAATTATCTTGTTTATTTAACTTTTGTTAGAGATTTGTATATATTTTATGTTAACTTTTTGGGAATAAGGATGGTATTAGTGACCCCAAAAAAAATTCTCGAATAAGGTCACTTTTAAATGGAGTTCCCTTACGCACTAAATACTTAAAGTGTTTGTGACTTTTCTCATGTCATATGACACACATTTACTTACCAATGAAATATTGACAAGGATCAAAAAATATTATCAATGGCTTCTAAAAATCACCATCCATATCATACCCCCCAATCCTATCACTTACCCTATCAAGATTATTTCCATCCTGCTTAGCCTATCACCATCCCATTTAGAACCTAATTATCTCCCATCCCATCATTATCCTACCACCATGGTGTAAGAGGGATACTACCCAAACCTATATTGTGAGACATAATGAATTACAAGGGGATTAATATTTTATTAAACACATTAATTTATATTTCTCATTACCATTATTTCATACATACATGCCATCTCATCACACCATACATCTAGTTGCACATTCACATGTTATATCATATTTTAATACATCATTTATTCCAATCTTATGGTAATCATGCCACATCATTAGAAACATATAAAAATAATCCATATTGCATCCCACATCACAATAAATATATGACAATAAGTATATATCAAAATATTATACCATAATCATCTCCCATATATCTAAGTCATATCCACCATCAATGCATCATCACATAATCATATATATATCCATCATCAATTTCACAAGATCATAAGAATACATCACATTTTTATTATGTAACATCATATAACATACAATCACAAACCATATAAGTAAGTCTATCACACTACATATAACATCTTGCATCTACCCATCGTACATAAACAAACTCATCATATAAATTATTAATTTTATATCCATCATAGCAAGATCCATATATAGTAATGACAATATAACACATCACATATAATATCATGAATATAATCTAATCACATCTCATCATACAATAAAAAACAATATGATAATCTATTACATTAATATAATCATAACATCATCAATGCATAAATATAACACATCGCATCATCTAACATCTCATCATCTACATGGAGTCCATGTCAAAAAATAGATACAACACATGGGCCCATGGGGAAAGAATGAGATACAACAAAAAAATATCCTATCTATATATCATGTCTTATGGCTATGGCCATAGTGGTCGTAGTGGTCTTCTAGTAGGATGATGAACTGAGTGTGAAGAACTAGCCCAAAATGAAGGTGAACATTGCGCAATTGACACTATTTCCTTATATAGTGTCCTATAGTATTGAACCTTTTAGGTCAATCTCATAATGTTATTCATCACATTATTCATTCTATGCTCATTCATCACTAAGTCAACCTCATCCTTGGCCTTCACAGCTATCTCTACCTCTCTTGTCAAGGTATGAATATGTGCCTGCATCTACATAGTATAACCTGATATCATGTAATATATGCATCCCAGCTCTAGATATGACTCTACAAGGTGGATATTTATGTCTATAATCCTATAATATATGTTTATTCCTAGGATAGATTTCCATATCTTTATGTTATTTGGGCTTATAATGTTATGACCTATCCCTATAACCCAATCACCTACACCTATGCCTGGGCCAACTTCCCATATCTCTACACCATCATAACCTACAACTATGCCTATAGCTGGTCCCTCACCTAAGTAATAATAGTGGTCTCTATAAATTAAGCTTGAATATATATTTATAATCATTCTAGTAAGAACCTATCATTTTATGATAAATTTTATTGTTAAGGCCATGCACTATCTCCACCACCACTACCCCCAACCTAGGTGCCAGCCTATACTTGTGCCTAAATTTGAGGCCTAGTCTATCTTTTTACTACTACCTATCCCCTATCACCTCTATCCACATACATAACAACTACATCCCTTATCCATATTGGCCATCTTGTGTAGGTTCCTACCTCATCTTCCTCTATAACTTAGTACATGCTTGAATGACTCTCTTCACAACCCCTCTCTTAACCACCACCCTATGTTAGAGTAATCTCAATGGGATGCTTGATGTCTACCATTTTGTTTATGTATTTGTAACTCTTAGATCAAGGATCAATGTCTAAAAATCATAAGGCACTAGGGAAATACTCTCATAATCTATCCAAGCTTGGGCTTTATCTACTAGTCTACCCCAATGGGTTCTCTCCCACTCACTTCAAGAAAATAAGTTCTCCTCTCTAGGAATGTCTTGTATAAAACAAAACTACCACTACATGTAATTAGGCATGTACCACTCTATAAATTTATCCCTACGACCCATCAAATATCACTTGGTTAACATATATTGGGTCACTGTCACTTCATCATCACAATTGAAAACCCCTATAGGGTATTTATGTGATATGCTTTGGATGTAAACTATCAAATGCATCTCAATCAAATTGCATTTGATCAATGTGACCCCTCTATACTCTAAGCAAAATGTACCACCTAAACACCATGGGATGATGTGACTCCCTAAATTCCCAAGTCCCAAGCTCTTGTTAGATCATAATATGATCCTAGATTTAGATCTATAATAATAAGGATGGCCCCAAACTAGATGTTCCCCCATATGCTTGTAAAAATAGCTCTCGATATAAATACACTAACACCATGATCCCCTATGTAGAAACTCTAAAATGTTAGACTATTTCTGCTATAATATCTCCTAGGCCTAGATGGAACCACTACCCACTCTTGTTTGATAGGAGTATATTGGTGACAATAGACATAACCACAAGAGTTAAATGATAAATGGTCCCCTCTCGAAGGCATCTATCAATATCTATGCATCAATCGCTAAATCCCACCCATAATCCTCTAGCCAGTCTTTGTAAAGTAATGACTAGTATATGGGATATCCAATAGATCTTATCTCCTAACATTGGTAAGTGCAAAATCTGATACACATCCTCAAGGGTCACTATCATATCACCTATAAAAAAATAGAACATGTTGGTCTCCAAATGCCAGTGCTCCACCAATTTTGTAATAAGGGCCTGATCTTATGTACCACTATCATATTCATATTGTAATATAGGCCTATTAATTCCAACACCATATACTCTACATCAATTAATAGGTGCATATTGTGTAGCACTTAGATCATAGTAGTCATGAAGTTAATACCCCTAAGTCCTCCTTTACTAGTAACCACAAACCTATCACTAATAATGTGATATCAGGAATGTCAAGATTAGGAGCACATTTAATTACATTATATAAGCAACTAAACACAGAATTTAACCAGAAGTAACAAGTAACTAGGAAATCAGAAACAACACAAAATTTGAGAGACAATACAATCTTGTATTCAACTCATCCAAAAGGAATACAATAAAGAGATTACACTCTTCCAACACCTCTTGGGCATACTAGTAACTCTCCCTCAATATTTCTTTCTCTCACAACCAATTACAACCACAACTCAAACACAGAGTTGTACCCTCCACTAGTCAGTAACAATACTGCCAGTATAACAAGCACTCAAAGTACTCCAAGAAGATCTCCTTGATCTTGCAATAGCCTACAAATCAACCTGATCTTACTTACCATGTAGACCTCTCCTGATCTTGCACACCTACAAACCTAGATCTTATAATTGGAAGGATCTCTTCCTTGTCCTTGATTACAATACAGCCCCATGAGTCTATTATATAGATCCCATGCAAACAATAATTAGACCTCTAATTAAAATAATTAGAAATATAGACTCAAGACTAAAATTAGTCTTTTACATGCAAATAAACTATGTCTAAAATAAGACCAATTTTGGAAGTGCATGCAAACGCATGCACACACAGGTTGCCGATGTCGGTTCCCTATCTGACCGATGTCAGCTGACCCATAACCGATGTTGGTTCCTATGAAAATTAAAGATGACCAATGTTAATTGCACTATCAACATTGGTTTCTCTATAACTCAGCAACCTCCTCCATGTTTGCATCAGTGAAGCTTTTAGCTCCACAACCTAACAATCTCCCACTTGGAGATAAATAGATGCATCTATACCTATACTTGTATATCATCTAATTTGTTTTCTAGTTTGTATCCCTCTTCAAGTTCAATTTTTAAGACCAACCACCACACATCCTATGGTGTTACGCCTGTCATCCAAGTCCCCTACCATATCCAAAGTGCCTGACCCTGCATAGCATGTTAACCTACTACTGGTCCCTCTCAAATACTTGAGAATCCACTGAACTACTTTCCAGTGCTTCTTTCCTAGATTGGCCATGAACTCGCTGACAACACCCACTGCTTGGGCAAACTCAAGTCTAGTACACATGTACTTAACCTCATCATGTGAATTGGGACACTGTTCTATGAATTATCCATCCATAGGTGTGCTAACCAATTATGCATCCTACATCTTGAACCTTGCCACTACCTTATTAACACAATCATCCTGACACAACATCAACATGTGATCTTCCCTATCTCTAGGAATACTCATGCCAAATAATTTCACTACTTCCAAATTCTTCATGATATACCTCTGAACTAACTTTACCTTTAGCTCAGCAACTCCCTGCATGTGTGACCCTAAAACAAGCATACACACAACATACAGTAATAGGATAATGTAGCTAATATTATCCAACCTAGTAAAAGAAACACAATGATTACATTGGCATTGACTAAAGCCATGCTTTGTCATACACCTGTCAAACCTCCATTGTCATACAGCCTGCTCAAGACCATATACCCTGGCCTTCCGTCTCATGTGTCCATTCTCTCTCTTCTTTAACCTGGGAATCCATTCATCTTTCAGTGATTTCATTCCAACTGGAAACTCTACCAAATCTCCCATTTGGTTCTCATCCAAGGAATCAACTTCCTCATTCATGCCATGCTCCCACTCTTTCTTGGATTTTACCTGCTCTGCTTCTTTAAAACTTCCTAGTTCTTGACCATCAGTGAGCAACAAGTAGTCTAAAGAAGGGGAATAATGAATTTAAGGCTTACTTACCCTTTCAGTCCTCCTCATGGGTGTTTAAGACTCCTTGACAGCTTGTTGTCCACCCAAAATCCATTTTTTGGTCAACCCTAGTCTGCACCTGACTGATGTCAATCCCACCTGATCACCGACACTAGTTCCCTATCTGACATCAGTGTCCACCTAGTCACTAACATTAGTTCCCTAACTAATGCTAGTCACCTCTTGCCTGACACCACTGACTTTGGTTTGCACATGATCGATGTCGGTACCTGCTTGTTTGACGTCAATTCCACCTGACTGACGTCGGTAACTATGTTTTCCTGTGAGTGATGACTTTTTACCTGAGAGCTTACCTTGGATCATAACCTTGTCCAAACTACCTTGCTCAAAATTATTCAGCCCCTTGAGCTGATCTCTATCCATCATCTCCTCCTTGAAAACTAAGGCTTTTCTAATCTTGTCAAAAACATCAAATTTCCTCTTTGTGCAATAGACCCAATCCTTTCTTGTAGCATGAGTTTCAAGAAACCTCACTTTCTTCTATTGCTTATAGAAATCTCGATCTATGCTTCTCAAATTTGAACTCTTGCCTTTTGACTCAAGAACATGCATCCCCTTCTTATTCATGTGACCAAGCCTACAGAGCCACATCTTCGAATCTACATCTAAAGTAGATAAACCAAAAGGAGAATTAGTAATACAAATAGATAGATAAAGAGTACCTACTTTCTTACCTCTTTCTAAAATAAGTGCACCCTTGGAAACCTTCCAAGAATTCACTGTGAGAGTTACTGTGCATCCCTCATCACCCAACTTTCAAATAGAAATCAAGTTCTGCTTCAGGACTAGGACATACATGACCTCTTTCAACACCCATGTGTTGCCCGTCTACAATTTCAGCTGCACTTTCCCTTTGCCAACCATTTGACAAGGCTTACCATCCCCTACATAAATCTCTCCAAAGTCTCCCTAGACATAATCCTAAAAAAATTCTCTATTTGGGGTTGCATGAAAAGAGGCACCAGAATCTAAAACCCAAGATTCCACTTTATCCAAGGAATATACAAGAGCATCCTATGCAACAATACCTGTAACAACTGCATCTTCATTTCCTTCATGTTGATCTTCTACCAACCAACAATCTTTTTTTATGTGCCCTTGCTTTCCACAATTCTAATAGATTTTCCTACCATACCTAGATATGGATCTCCTACCTATCTTTGACATTGATTTCCCTTGCTTTATCTTCTCTCTTTGCCTTCCCCTGCTTTCAACACTTAAAGCATTTCCTGATGATTCCCCTGTGCTTTTCCTATGAATTTCTTCATTCAAGATTACACTAACAACATCATCAACTTTCAAGATATTTGAAGCAGACACAGTATTACTAACTGCCATTACCAAACTATCCCAACTTTTAGGTAATGAGCATAAGATTAAGAGAGCCTTAATTTCATCATCAAAAACAATATTGATTGAAATTAACTGATTTACTAATCCATGGAAATCACTAAGATGACTATGTACCAATCCACCTTCCTGCATTTATAAATTAAATAATTGCTTCATAAGAAATACCTTATTCGAAGTTGAGGGTTTTTCATATAAATTTGCCAAAGATTCCATTAACTCTACCGTTGTCTTAGCCTGTGATAAGTTGGAAATCACAGATGATGCCAGGCTCAACCTTATAGATCCCAGAGCCTTCCAATCAAGAACCTTCCATTCTTCATCTTTAATATCCATGGGCTTGCCTACAACCCCACCCAATGGTAAGTATAGATCTTTTTGATATAGATAATCTTCTATCTGCATCCTCCATAATTGATAATTCTTGCCATTGAATTTATCCATTCTTATCTTAATTTCTTTTGCCATTGCTTTACTCCCACTCAATCAGAAACCCCTGAGAGTGGCCTGTAATCAAACACTAACCTACTCTAAACCAGGCTCTGTGAACCTGCAACCCTAGATCTGATACCACTTTGTCAGGATTAGGAGCACAATTTATTACCTTGTATAAGCAACTAAACACAAAATTTAACTAGAAGTAACAAGTAACTAGGAAATCAAAACAACAATGAATTTGAGAGACAATACAATCTTGTATTCAACTCATCCAAAAAGAAATACAATAAAGAGATTACACTCTTCCAACACCTCTTGGGTGTACCAGTAACTCTCTCTCAAGAGTTCTTTCTCTCACAACCAATTACAACCACAACTCAAACATAGACTTGTACCCTCCACCAGTCAGTAACAATACTACCAGTATAACAAGTACTCAAAGTACTCCAAGTAGATCTCCTTGATCTTGCAATAACCTGCAAATCAACCTAATCTTACTTACCATGTAGATCTCTCCTAATCTTGCACAACCTATAGATCAACCTAGTCTTACACACCTGCAAACCTAGATCTTACAATTGGAAGGATCTCTTCCTTGTCCTTGATTATAATACAACCCCATGAGTCTATTATATAGATCCAATGCAAACAATAATTAGACCTCTAATTACAATAATTAGAAATGCAAACTCAAGACTAAAATTAGTCTTTTACATGAAAATAAATTGTCTGTCTAAAATAAGACCAGTTCTGGAAGTGATGCACACACAAGCTGTCGATGTCAGTTCCCTGTCTAACTGATGTCGACCGACCCATAACCGACGTCGGTTACTATGAACACTAAAGATGACCGACGTCATTTGCACTACCAATGTCAATTTCTATGTAACTTAGCAACCTCCTCTATGTTTGCATCAGTGAAGCTTTTAGCTCCATAACCTAACAATGAATTACATTCCCACCTCCAACCAAACCCAAAAATCCCTATCTAACCTATCACCTAACCTAATCTCACTTGCCTCTAATCTTCAATCCCTACTCCTCCCTAATAGTCACTACTAAATCAACCTAAATAACCCCCATCTTAGCTCATTTGGCTATAACTCCTTATCACCCCTTAACCTAAATTTAACACTTGTTGATTATATCTCACCCTTAACCCCATTACCCTCACTTAACTAAACTCACCCTAACTATCTAACCACCTCTCCTATCACACTAACATCATCTCCCATCCTACCTTATTTAACTAATTAACCCCCTTTCATTCATACTAAACTCCACAATCCACTAACATCTAATTCACCCCTAATTAACTAAACATTCATAATCATTTCTCACATTTATCTGAAAACCCCCTTAAAATCCCATTTAACTATCCAAATTCTCAAACTTAACTTTTTTTGTAGCATCCACAAAACTATAAATCATGATATAACACTAAGTCACATTTTTTATAATATCACCTTTTACAACTTACAATTTTTCTTAACTTCATGGTTAGGAAAAACCAAGATTCAATATACCATGAGTCTATAGTCATGGTATGTCTATACCATAGCTCTAGACTCATGGTATTGTAGTACCATGAGTTCCCCTACAAATCTATAAGTCATGACTATAATTTCACAACTGAGGGCATTGCCCTTAGTTAAGATATTATCCTGGTGACTTGAACAACATCTCTTTCTATAAAAAATCCCAAAAAATTAACAAAATCATGAATATTAGGATCTAGTACTCATCAGTGGTCTAGCCTCAATAGGTATTTAGAACTCTCCCACTCATTCACCATGATGAGAAGCTCAAGGAAGTCGATCTAATGTTTTAACTCATACCACAATTTCACAAAAGATAAAAAAACTCAAATGACCCTATTTTTCCTATTTTGTCCTATTTGACCCCTATCTTTTATCCCCCTATATACTCTAACATCCCTTTTAACCATAAATCTAGCATCTAATCACAACCAATCATATCAAATTATCTAATCATCCCAATTATTTATCTATAATCATCTCTCTCATCATCTAGGGCATAGATTTTCCATTTTCCCACTATCCACTCATGATCCTAAGTCAGAACTACACCAACGTGAGGTCTTTTAAGAATATGTAGGTAGCACCTAGTTTTACTTTTATACCTAGGGATAGCTCAACCATTATTCATATATCATCACCATCTCATCCTCAAACTAGTCACTTAATAATCACATGTAATTTTTAAGCCACAAATCTTATGCAAAGTCGCTCCCTATCATCAACCAACAACTACTATCTCTACTATCAATATTCAATCCCTCTTTAGCATGTGTACTTGTTATGGGACTTATCACTGACTTGAACCCATCTCATCTCAATCAATTTAATACTATTAATAAACTCACTTTGTAGATATTGGTTATTTGTTTAGAACCCATCATAATAGAGCTACTTTATCCCCTTGATTCTTGGGGAATCTTAATCATAGCTATGATTTTGGGTATCCCAACCCCATTTTATCATATTTGTCTTATCCCAACCCCATAACTTTTATTCAAGTGACCATCTAGGTTAGTTCTCCCTGCATGCTCCCTTGAGGGAGCATCATACCTACTAACTCATTTTACATTGTCTAGCGTGACTCCCACACAATCATGGTTCTTGTTTGAAATAATATTAATCTTCCAATCCTATCCACTCACAATCCCCTTTTAAAAAGGTGAAAATATATGCACTAAAATCTATTTGCCTGCTAATTATTCTAATTTTGCTAATTTAACTTAGAATTACATTTCTTAGCTAATTAACTAATATATCATGTTCCATTTTTTACATCTTATAAAACTTACCCCATCTCATGACTAATTAATCCCTTCATTAAACCCCTAACAAAACCCATTTACCCACTTACCTACTCCTTAAGCCACTTGCCAATTTAAAAATATAAATTATTCCACCTACCCATCTACCACCCTATTCTTAGCTATTCCTAAACCCCTAAACCCTAATAGGATATTTCTAGAATTGGATGATTTTAAAAATATCCTCCATTTTATCCCCCTTTCTCTAGAATTTTCTATTCTATAGATTTCAATGGAATTTAAAATTCCATGGAAAATCCCTAACCATTGATTTCAGTAGCTCAAAATTAAATTTGAGTCATTGATTTCTCCCTTAATCTCTTCTATAACTAATCTCATTCCCTCCATGAAACCAAATTGGAAACTTGGAAATATATCAACTTACTACCATTATCTTGTATCCATATAGCTTTCTCTCATCCATCTATAGCCACTATCAAGATCACATCATCTATTAGAGGCCATTATCAACTATCAAGCAAGCGATCCAACAATCATCAATTTTTCATCAAATATCCATTTGGCAATCTTAGAGAGGACCTATAAAGAGGTAAAGTTATGGTAAGATTCTTTCTACCATATTGATTATCTCTTTTATCCCCTCCTATTGGTGTGTTTATATTTTAGGTTTTTATTGTTAAATATAGTAATAAGAAATTGAATCTAAAATTTAGGTTGCACATGGGTCTCACCCTCTACATTAGTTCTCTCTTTATACAAACCTTAGTCCTTCCTTTTTATCTTTTGGTTTCCCTTTTCTCATGAGTTTTATTTTAAAATTGTGGATAGGACCCAATCTTCCTCATGATTTCTTTTTGTTTTCATTATTTTCTTGTTTTTTAATAATTTTTGTACCCCTTTGGGTTTCTCTTTTATGATTTGTAGTGTAAGACCATGTATAGGACCTGGCCTTCCTCACAAATGTCATCTTTCTCATTTAATTTTCACATGATTTGTGCACCCTCTTAGGGTTCTATTTTATGAGTTCAGTGTAATACCATGGATAAGATTAGGCCTTCTTCATAAAATCATCATCTTTAATTCAATGTTCCTATTCTAGAATGTGTTTGTAATGGTCACAAGTTTTTGATCCCTTATACTCAACTATTAACTTTTCCTTCCTTTATAGATAAATTTTCCCAACAAATAGTATTAGCTTATTTTCCTACACTTCCCTCAATTTTATGATAAGGCATCACACCTTTACTATTATTTTATCCCTTTTGCACCCTTTGTCACATTTTTTGTGATTTGAAGTAATTCAAATTGTTTCATGTTTCATTCCTCTTGATTTCCTTTATTTTCATTCCACATGACATAAACCAAGGTCTAAGTCAAGATATCACTTTTATTTCACCTAAATTTATGAAACTCTTAGACACCATGTTATCTATGTTCTCTTTCTTAGAAACCAAGTCCTAAGTATTCAAATAAAAGTCATATTTATCACCCATTTTTGGTTTTCTAAATATGTATGGAGGAGGAGTACAAAAATCAATCAATAAATTTAAAAGCCAAATCATTTAAAAGAAAAGGAAATGATACAAAAGCCAATATACATAATCAAAAAGTTAAAATCAAACCAAAAAGATGTGATTCAAAGGACATCTCTTATCTCTAATTGAATCTCAAACTCAATAACTAGTCTCATGATATAGCCAAGGTCCATTGGGATGAGATATGTCAATAGATTTTAATAGTATAATTCAACAAACTCTATGGTACTACCTACTTTGTCATGCAATTATCCAATCTTTATAGTAGATTGATGGATCTATAAGGGGTACTGAGGAACAAGGAACATGTTGTGGGAAGGTAGGTCCATTTTAATTATTATTTATATATAATTCATGGGATGAGCTACATAATTCATTTGTTGACCTAAGATTTGTGTGGTTAGCAGAAGTTCTTCAAAGTCCTTAATGTCAAAATCCCTCTTGTTTTGACAAACTTAATTAGAGTGTCTTGACTTCAATAAAGAAATCTTCTACCTAGGTTTTTCCTTCATTATCCCCTCCATCCATTTAATTTCCCCCTTAATAGGAAAGTGTGATTCTAAATCCATTTTCCCTTATTCTATATTCTATCTTCTTTACATTTGAAAAACATGCTAGCAGTACTTTGTTTTAGTTTTATCTATCTTTAGAACCAACTAATATGTTTGAGTGAATATGGATTATTTTATTTATACCATGGATCTACATCTCTAAATGTTCCTTGATTTATTTTACCATTTTTCTATTATTTTACTACCTTTTTTGGTTGACACCTGGGTTCGTTTCTATTTCATGCACTTTTTCCATTATTGAGTGAGGTTAGCTTGTTACTCCTCACTCATAAATGTTATTTTCCCTTTTATGCATTTATTCTATTTATGATTGAATAAATATTATTATTGATCCTTCATAAATGTTTTTTACCATTTTTATTTCCCATCTTTGTTTAAGTAAGGTTTTTAACTGCTTTCACATTGATGTTTGATTACCATATTTGACATGTATCCTTGATTTGACTTGGTGAGTTTTCATTTCTTACTTAAGGTTTACTTGTTTGAGTTTTTTAATCTTTAATAGCCTTGGATTTTTGGTTACTTGATTTAATAATTAATGTTTGATTACCATTTTTGACATGTATCCTTGATTTGACTTGGTGAGTTTTCATGTCTTACTTAAGGTTTACTTGTTTGAGTTTTTAAATCTTTAGTAGCCTTGGATTTTTGGTTACTTTATTTACTCTAAATATTTAATGGCCATTTGGTCTTAACATATGACCTATCACCTAATCTTGCCAAATTTATAAGTATGTCTCATCCACATAGCATCAATTATCTTGGCTTTTCCTAGGTTTATTTGTTTTTTATCTTTAGTTTTGTATCCTTAGGTTTGTTGAAAGTAATCTCTATGCCCTCCACAATAAAAATTAAAAACATGAAAGACAACCATCCATCAATAAAGTTAAATCAATGTAAGTATACATTGATTTTATTAGTTATTTCCCTTTCATTTATTTAAATTTAAATTATTTTTACTTTCAAATACTGTATTTTTTAGACTCAACATTATGTGTTTCTATTTTATTTTATCAAATCACCAACCCCTATTTCACCTAAATTACACATGATGATCTTCTATTGGGGCATATGTATACACATAATATTCAAACTTTAACAATTATTGATGATTTTTATCTTTCAAGAACCCATCGATTCTCAATCTCTCTAAATTCATGCCTTAAGGGGTGCACTAGGAAAAGAGTGGGTAGACCATTGGTTGTTCATAGGATTGTTTTCCATATACTAAAAATTGTTATCAATCCAACCATATCCTAAAAAAATTCCCCCAAGTTTTGCCTCCTCTTTTTCATCTCCTTTAGTCATCTTCCACCTTCATTAGCCCTTCCCTAGCCTAAAATCATTTTTTATGGTTTAAGATACACTATCAACCCCATAAATCCTGTAATATAATTAATAAAACTTATCTAGGAGGTCCCCTAGTTGACTTGGACCAAGACCTATTTGTTTTTGTCAATAATGATACAGTGTCGATTGGGCCAACTCTTTTAGCTAAACTTTTATAAAGGACTATGGTTAGATTAAACTATATAAACACATTTATTTTTTCATTCTTATAAAGATAGAAAGAGTTAATTTTTCATTTGTGCTTCTTTATAATTATCTTTTCCACCATTCTACTTTAATGTCTTATCTTTGGGTTTCTACTTGGAAAAGAATCTTGTCTTGTGGAAAAGTTTTGGATACTTTTTCATTTCTTAGTGATCCTTAAAACCACAAAAACCTCTTGTGAAGCACCTTTGGCTAAAGAATATATTGAGTCTTGATGGGTTTGAATTCAAGGTAAGTATCTCTAACTTTTCTCCTCTCTTTAGTAGATAGAAGTAGCATAAGTAATGGCTTTTGAATATATTGCTCTATCCATGCATTAGGGTCTAACTTATACATAGCTTAAATATGATTCTCTTATACATGTTTAATTTTATGTTTACTAACCCCATTTTATGCCACAAGCTTTGGTGAGCATTATATTATACTTTACTTTTTATTAGTTTAGTGAATGTGAAAACATAGGACCTAGTTAGAGTTATTGCATAGTTTTACTTGACTGAAGGCTTTTGAACCCTCCTTAGTGATATTATTATGGTAAGACATACCTTAGATAGGTCTATCATATACATATTGTTCATGACCCCAAATATCTAATGTATCAACAATTGAGAATGTAAGTATGATTTATATTCTTCAAGCTAAGATAAATCAGTTGCATTTCCCTTTGCGTACATGGAGAACATGCTTCTAAAGCATAACCCCACTAAACCTAAAAATTGTGAAAAATGTGAATAAAATGTCTCTATGACATTGACATTCCCCAACTAATATTCCTCCCCTTTGGATGTGATTTAAGAATATAAAATTGTAGTTACTTCACCTCAAAAGTATAATACAACTGTGTAATCTATGAATGTAACCATGTAGCATATACAAGGAACATGTCTAGGAAAATGTATAATTGAAGTACATATAAAAATGTGATCACATGAATTCCTAAGATTAATGATAAATATTATGACAATGTCTATGTATTAATATTATAGTATCAACAATAAAATCAAGCACACATAAAAGATCACTCAAAATAAAGTAAAAATGCAATGGTCTAAGGAGACCACAAATGAGGGGCATGTTCAATGCCACATAATCAAAGGCACATTACCTAGTCAAAATTTCATAAAATTAATAATTAAATATTAAAAATTTTATACAATAGGTAATGACATATTCAAATGTCAAATAAATCATACATAGGCATGGGGGCCACAAACAAAAGAGTATATTCAAATGCTTGAACAAGAAAGACAATATCAAGACAAGGAACTCAAGGAAGTGCATAAAATAAATCATAAGAAACTAATAAAAACATATCATAGTATCCCATGGATCAAATTTGTTATAAAAAATTTCAAGTGTATAGCATATCAAGTACCCTATGTAAGTGATTTAACAATTTAATGGAACTATGGAATATAAAACCTTAGGTTTTTAAAGTATTGGAATAATAAAATAGGGAATAAATATAGAAATATTAGCATGCATTGATTTGTAAAACAATTGATTTATGTAATTATTCTATAAATATAAATGAATTAGAAAAGGTGAATTTAGTTGGAAAACTAAGATAGATAAATGGCAGGCTAAAAATTGGTGCAAAAATAGTGCAAGGTGTCATAAAAATGAAACAAGTGTTAGAAACACTCCTAAATAGTACTATGGTCACTTGTTAAATAGGTAAATGTGTTAGTTTCCTCTATGTTGAGATAATTTCCCTTTATAGTATATAAAATGAGTTTCTGGGTGTCCTTTCACTTGCTTTTAAGAAGCCTATGCTTGTATAAATGAATGATGGATCATTGTCTATTCCCTATTTTGACTAATTTCAATGTGAAACCCTAAGCCTCCATGTTTGTTAGGGTATTTTATGAGAACAAGTAGGAAAATATTGGTGTTAACATGGTGGGTTAGATGTGACCTCAATACCCCATGTGTTGTGTGTTGCCTTCATACTAATACCTTGAAAGGGGATCAAGCTTGATGTAGTTCTCCTAATTTAAGTGTTGGTACAAGTGCAAGTGAATTATAGTATGAGTGATAATTTGAGTGATTTGAGTGTGATTTGAGATTATAAATATAAGTAACCTAAACTCTTAGCTATTGTATATTGATGCATGTAAAATTAGGGTAAAATAAGGATCAATAACCTTGATTTATATAATAATTTCTGAGTTTATGAGTATTTGTATCTAATTTACATAGAGATATAAATGAATGAAAGTGTGTGTGTGTCTATATATATATATATATATATATATATATATATATATATATATATATATATATATATATATATAACATTCTAGTGATCTTCAAAAAATGAAATGGGTCTAGGCCAACCCCAAGGTGCTTTGATAAATATAAATTTTTTGTTGGGGGTGAAAAGAGCAAGGGGACATTAGCACTACCCCTTTGATAATAACATAGTGAAATATAGTCTAATGGGTTGTGCTAATGCCCAGAATATAAGAACAGGTGAAAAAAGGACCTGGGTGCCTAAGTGAAGGTTAGTTCTTTTTTTGGTATATATAGAAATGATTTGGACTTGCACAAAAGCTAAAAAGTGATTAAGAGAGGACATAAGATAGGTCTAGGGTTAAGCTAGGGATAAGGTGGTCTCAAGTGACACTCGTTACATTAAATTGACCTTTTATATGACTACATTTATTCCCCCATTATTATATAAATGTAAAAAATTGAAATGACTAGGATAAAGGAAAAAAAATCATACTTGGAATTACATATGAGGTAATGCCCATGAATCTGGGTTTAGTCTATGAAGCATGCTTTATTACATGTCCTAAAAAAAAACATGAATGAGTAAGTCCTCAATTGAAAAATACCAAAAGTAAAGACAAAATTGAGTAAAGAGATGAGAGAAAGAGGAAAGGAATGAATACACATTGTTGGGTATTTGAACCAATGTAAAACCCTAGTGGCATCCTATGTGTGTGTAGATGGTGATTAAATGGTAAATAATTTGGACTAAGTTTATGGTTTAATTAAACCCCATGTGTGGATGGATCAATAACTCAATCTAGCCTTGACTCCAACATTACCCACCCCTATTTGGTAGATCATAATTTATGAATAACTAGGATTAGATTAATGATTTTCCCAAGCCTCTTACGTAGGTGGCTTAATAATTGAAGATGGTTTTAAATCCACCATTACCTACCCCTATTTGGTAGAAACATCTAAATCTAAAACTATGTGATGTAATCAAAATTATGTAGGATGGACCAAGGGCCAATCAAAAACTCAAAAATGTAAAATGGCTCAAAATCCACTCGATAACTCTAAAATGTAAATGGATTAGGGACCACTTGATAATTTTGAATTATAAAAATACTCTGGGGCCATTCAAGAATGCAACCCATTATAGATAGAATGAGGTATAAATATAGTGTAAACCTAATGCATAACTAGTGAATATGTTATCTAAATTATACAATGTGGAGAATGACATGGAGATACCATTTCATATAAGTAATTGGTACAAAATTGAGCATACAAAAAATTGTGACAGGCACGTGCCCTTAATTTTGACATCTGTGCATATGAATTATGGGTTGAGTTATATTAATTTGTGTTAGTGCATATCTAAAATTTCAATGGGAGTGATCATGTTGTGTATGATGTCCCCTATTTGAGAAAACTTATGTACTTATGCATAAAAATTGAGTATATACTAATCATATCTAATAATCTATGATTGAAACTATGAAAACCTAGATTGTAGCTATTGTAATTCTCTACAAATTCTAGAAATTTTTGTTTTTAGGGCTGCTACAGATTAACATAGTCCCTTGGTCAATATCACATTAATCTAGTGTCCTTGATACCATGATATTAGACAAATGTGTTATTTCTATGAAAAACATAGACTATTATTGGTGTGACTATTTTTCACTATATTTTCTTAAGTTTGGGATTTGTAGTCTATGTCTACATGCTAAAAATTATGTTTTGAGTGTACTAGGATGGCCTAATCTATGTGACAAACCCATTTTAATGCCCCTATTTTTGAGGGAGTTGTTGAACTTCTACAATAACTTTCCTCAAAATAAAAGTTATGCATTGTATGTGTTATACTGAGAATATATGATATCTACATGATAAACCAACCAATATAATGTGTATACATGACATCATAATGTAAATAGACTGAGCATAAGTAGGTAATGTAAGGTGTATGTTAGATATAACATTCAAAATGTTGTCAAGATAGATATAAAAATTTAAGCATGTATATGAATAAAAAAATATTAGTATAATCTATTTAAAAATTGGGGGATGGGACATGATGCTCATCTAGGAACCCAAGGAGGAAGGGGAGATGCATGAGGTCCCTTATATCATCATAATTGTATATTTAAGTAACAAGTAAGAGATAAGTTTCATGTCCATGATGCCTACATGAAAACATACAAACATATGAGTCATGCAAAGTAGGCCAGGGGTCCACAATACAAGGGACATGGACATAAGTCATTAACTTTGAGAAATATCACACATACTAGGACATATTCAAATGCCCTCATATGCAAAGATAAATCAAGCTTGAATTAGATCCACATAGAAGGACATGTTAAAAGTTTGCATACATAATCAATAAGAACACATAATGACATGGGCACATGTCCAAAGCAAACACACAATGAAAGGAATTGGCTTGGAGCCATAGAACAATGGCATATTCAAATACCCTCTAGTAGATGTAGAATCAAAGAGACATAATTAGAACTAAACTAGTAAAGCTAAAAATGAAATTATGTATAAGTATGTGGTATAAATATGTATAATGGAAAAGATGTACATAATTTGAGTCTATAGTAGTAGACCAAAAAAATTGGTGTAGTATAAGATGATCAATATCAAGATATAATTAATGTTAAATCTATGATTTGGACTATAAAAATATATAACTTGGCAAATTGGAAGCTATGTGTATAATGCCCTAATTAGCTAATATAGTAATGATGAATCTGTGTATATGTGTATGTTCCCCCTGATGGGTATATAGTAGTAAATTTGGATCTATGTAGAAGACCTAAATCCTATAGTAATATGAAAACACTCATAAGGAATAAGTGAAGCATGTATATATTGATAAATTTGACTATATTAACCTAGATAACATATGTAGTACCTAGAAAATAGAAGGAATATAAATATGGAAATGCATACAATATAAAATTTATATTTTCTAAGAAAATATTTGAATGATTTTGTAGTTTTGAACATATTATATTGTTTTTTGTGTTTTTTGAGTATAATCTATGTACAAGAAACATGAAAATGAAACTATGTACAAGGATTAAGAGAAAGGAGACTATGTACAAGTAAGATGTAAATAAATGCAATTATATACTAGGAGAGTGACAAGGATAAGAATCTATGTCCTAGTAAGGAATGGATCTAAAAGCCCAACATGTCATTGATGAGATGCCTATGTGTAACATATATTACATATTTACTTTATGAATAGTCTTTGCCATAATAATATGTGTTTTTATAATCATCTAATTCATATTGATTTTCATTATCTAGTTTATTTGTAGTGATATTACCATATAAAACTATATCAATTGTAGGTATGGATTACTTTGAAGACTTTGTTGTTAGAAACCCTCTTTTGAGAATGGTTATTTGCTTAGACCGATTTTGAATCTACAACTGAATATCTTGCTCTTTTTATATAATTACCTATGTGTCTAGATTTTTTTTCTTGATAAATTATGTCATTGAATTATTTGCCTTTTTATGTTTCATAAATCCCAAACCTTGTTGATCAACATTATCAACTGCTAGAATAGGATTAGAATTCCTTGGGCATGTTTGCCCAACCCTTGATCTTGATAATCAAACTGATGTAGATATTTTTTACCAAGCCTATACTAATTCAAAAGTGGGACCTCATTTTGGAGAGGTGTATTTTTGTACTTCACTTGTTTTAGATGTTCTCGATGTACTGTTTCTTGCTCTATTTTTTCTTTATGGACCTTTTGTTGTTATGAGTTATGTTTTCGTAACCACTATGATATTGTTTTTGATTTGAACCATTTTGAATATTTTCCTATATCAATATGGATTGTTTAACTAATTTATCTTGAATAAGGTCCTCATTAGCAATCATATGTTGTATATGCTTTTTCAATACCAAACATGAATTTGTGTAAAGACCTTGCATTTTATGGTACGCATAATTAGATCTCCTCATTGGATGTAAATGAGGTGAGTTGTTTAGCTTATCTTTATTCATTTTTTTTTAAATATCACTTAAAATTCTATTTTATCCTTGAGTATTTTTTTAATCATGAGTTATATATGCACTTTGTTGTGATTTCTTGTTTTGATATGTAATATTTCTTTCCACAAATTGACTTAGGTGAAGATGCATATACATGATTGACACTAGTGTACATTAGAGGCTTTTGTCTTGTAATATTATTTTACAATACTATAATGTTTCATATAATATCTAATTATAATTGTAAAATTATGAAATGAGCTTGCTCATATTGACAATTAAATCCCTTAGAGTCTCACAAGTGAAAACCCTAGTTGCTTTTGATTCAACATACAAGAACACATATTGAATGGGAGATGTGGGAGGGGAAGGGTTTAAAGGATGGATAGGCTAAGTATAGACATTTGAAAAAGTTGTATAGGATACCTTACCTCTTAGAGGAGTGATATCATGGAGCCAGTTATTAGGAAAGTAGTTATCACCTTATTGGAAATGAGGAAGAAAAGAATCTTATTTGTCCATGAAATCTGGTAATGAAACTTGGAAGAGAGCTGCTAAGGTAGAACATATCAGGTCCAAAAACCCTAACACATCCACTAAAAACATGGAACAAAAGGAGATAAAACTTAATATCAACTAGAGCTAGGGTTTTTGCACTATTTAAAGTAAGGTTCATCAAATTATTTAACTATTTAAGGGAGTCATGGAATGTAAAACCCTAGGTTATTAAAATGCTAGAGTAATAAATTAGGGAATAAATATAAGAATATTAACAATAATTAATTTATACAATAATTGATTTATATGACTATTCTATAAATAAAAATGAATTAGAAAAGGGACACTTAACTAGAAAACTGATTAAGATAGATAAGTGGTAAGATCTACATTGGTGTAGGAACAATGCAAGGTGTCACCAAGAAAAAAAGTTTCATAAACCTTCCTAGATAGTATCACAATCCCCTTGTCAATAGTTCACTACACTAGTGTCATTTGTGTCATGGTCATGTCCTTTAATAACATAGATTGTGAGTTTTATGTGATCTTTTACTTGGTTATGAGAAGCCTGTGCATATATGACCAAATCATAGATCATTATCTATTCCCTATTTTGATTAATTTTAATGTGAAACCTTAAGCCTCCATGTTTGTTAGGGTACTTAAAGAGTACAAGTATTAAAACAATGTCACTAGTTAGGTATTTTGGATGTGACCTTAACACCCCATGTGTTGAGCGTTGCCTATATACCAATACCTTGAAAGGGGATCAAGCCCAATGTAGTACTCCAAATCTAAGTGTTGGTGCAAGTACAAGTTAATTCTAGTATGAGTGTCAATTTGAGTGCCTTGAGTGTGAATTGAGACTATAAATCTGTGTAACCTAAGCTTTGGGCTATTGTATATGGGTATATGAAAAAGTAGGGTAGAAAAGGGATCAATGACCTTGATTTTCACAACTATTTTTGAGTTTTTTTTTGTAGTATTTGCATCTAATTTCCATCTAGGGTATGAATGAATGGAATTAGTCTATATATAGATTATTTTTACTTATCAAGACATGAAATAAGTCTAGGACAACCCTAAGGTGCTTTGAGAAACATAAAGATATTCATTGGGGGTGTAAAGAGTAAGGGGAAATTAGAGCCACCACTTTGCTAATAACACAGTATGATATAGTCTAAAAGGTCATGCTAGTGTCTAGGTAGAAGGAACGTGTGAAAAAATGATCCAATTGCCTAAGTGAAGGCTCAATGCTACTTTTGGTATATTTAGGAATGAGTTGAACTTGCATAAAATTTGTAAAGTGATCAATAAAGGCCCTAAGATAGGTATAGGGATAAGCTAAAGATAAGGTGGTCTTAGGTGACACTCATTACACTAAGATGACATTTTACATCACTACATTTACCCCACCTTTATTATATAAATGTATCAAAGTGAAATGACTATCATAAAGTAAGAAAATTATACCTAGACTTACCTATGAGGTGAAGCCTGTGAATCTAGGTCAGAGTCTATGAAGCATGCTCTATTATTTATCCTATAAATAAAACATGAATGAATAAGTCATTACTTAATAAATGTAATAATGATTAAAGAGACGAAAGAAAGAGGAAATGAATGAATACACCTTGTTAGGTATACAAACTAATGTAAAAACCTAGTGGCATTTTGTATTTGTGTAGATGGTGATCAAATGGTGAATAAATTAAACTGAGATGATGGATTATTCAATCCTCATGTGTGTGTAGATCAAGAACTCAATATGGCCTTAACTCCATCATTTCCCACCCCAATTCAGTGGATCATAATCTATGAATAGATTGTATTGTATTGATGGCTTGTGCAACCCTCTTATATAACTGTCTCAAAAACTCAAGATGGCATTAACTCCATTATTTCCTATGCTTGTTCGGTAGAAGCATCTCAAGATGAAATTATGTGATGTGATTAAAACTATGTATAATTGATCTAGGGCCACGAAAAAATTATGAAATTTAAAATGGCTTAGGGGCCACTCGATAACTCTATAATTTAAAATTAATCAATGGCCCCTTGGGAATTTGGAAATATAAAATGGCTTAGGGGCCACTCAGGAATACCAACCACTATAATATAATGAGGCATCAATATGGTGTAAACCTAGTACATAATTGATACATATGGTGTCAAAAGTATATAACTTGGAGAATGACATGGATATTCAATTCAATCTAAGCAACTAGTTCAAAACTAAGCATACAAAAACAATATCCTAGGCACATGCCCCCAATTTTGATATTTGTGCATATGTATTTGGAATTGAGTTATAGTAATATATGTCTGTGTATTTATACAAATAAAATGCGAGTAATCATACCATGCATGATGCCTCTAATCTAAGCAAACATGTGTAATTCTACATAAAAATTGAGTATATACTAATCATATCTAATAATATATGACTAAAACTATGCAAACCTAGACTGTACCTATTATACCTTTTTAATAATTCTATAATTTTCTATTTCTAGGATTGTTGGATAGTAGAATGGTCCCCTAGCTAATAGAACATAGTGTGAGGGTATTTTGTTTCATTTTATTAACCAAATGTGTTGTTTTTATGAAAAATTAACACTAATCTATGTGTGACTATTTTTCACTATATTTTCTTGAGATTGGGCTCTATAGTTTGTGTCTATGTGCTGAAAACTATGTTTTAAGTGTAATACGATGGATTGAACTCTATGAAAAACTACTATGAATTCCTCCTCTTTTGAGGATATTTATTGAACTTATGCAATAACTTTTTTCAAAATGAAAGCTATGCATTATATTTTTTAGACTAAGAATATATGATATCTACATGATAAAATAATATAATGTGTATACATGACATCATAAAGTAAATAGATTGAGAATAATTTAGCAATATATGATGTATGTTATATCTATCTTTCTCAAGGTTATCAAGATATATATAACAATGAAATCATGTAAATGAAAAAAAATCTAAGTATGATATTTGTAAACTACTTGGGGGATGGGGAATAATGTCCATCAATGCACTTAAGGAAGAAGGGAGGATGCATGAGGTCTGTCATGGCATCACAACTAGATGTGCAAAAAATAATCAAGAGACTAGTGGCATGGCCATTATGCATACATGAAAGCATACATACAAACACATGAGACATGAAAAATAGGCCAAGGGGCCACAATGCAAGGTAAAACAGAACCTGTCACTAATTCTAATAAAGAGAACACATATAATGACATGTTCAAATGTCCACATACACAAAGAGAAAGCAAGGTTGGCTTAGAGTCACATGGAAGGACATGTTCCAATGCCCAAATACATAATTAAGAAGTATACACAAGGACATGGGAACATGTCCAAATAATACACAATGAAATTAATTTTCTTAGAGACATGAAAAAATGGCATATGCAAATGCCCTCAAGTAGATGTACAAGCAAAGAAACACAATCAGATCTAAACTGGTAAAGCTAGAAATGAAAGTATGCATAAGTATGTGGTACAAATCCATATAAGTTCAAAAACATACATAATTTGAATCTATATAAATATTAAAAACCATTTATTTGTATAATAATTGGTTTATCTAATTATTCTATAAATAACAATGAACTAGAAAATGTGTAATTGGCTAGAAATTTGACTAAGATAGATAAGTGGTAGGCTAGAAACTAGTGAAGAAATAGTGCAAGGTGTTACCAGTAGGAAAAAAGTGTCATAAAACCTCTTATAAATTATCACATCTCCCAAGTCAATAATTCACTACACTAGTGTAATATATGTCATGATAATGGCCCTTTATATCAAAGACAGTGGGTTTCTAGGTGGTCTTTTACCTAGTTCTAAGAAGCCTGTGCATGTATGAATAAATGTTAGATCATTGTATGTTCCCTATTTTGACTAATTTCAATATGAAACCCTAATCCTCCATGTTTCTTAGGGTATTTTAGAAGCATAAGTAGAAAAATAGTGGTGTTAGCAAGGTAGGCTAGATGTGACCTCAACACCCCATGTGTTAAGTGTTGCCTACATATTAATACCTCAAAAGGGGATCAATCCTAATTTATTTATCCAAATCTAAGTGATCATGAAAGTTCAAGTGAATACTAGTATGAGTGTTGATTTTATTTCTTTGAGTGTGACTCAAGACGATAAATCTAAATATCCTAAACTCTGAGATATTATAGATCCATGTATGTAGAAGGATAATAGAAAAGGGATCAATGCCCTTGATTTGCATAATTGCTTTTTGAGCTCATTTGTGTGTATTTGCATCTGATTTCCATCTAGGGTATGAATGAAATAAATCAGTCTATATATGTGTGTGTGTGTGTGTGTGTGTGTGTGTGTGTGTGTGTGTGTGTGTGTGTGTGTGTGTGTGTGTGTGTGTGTGTGTGTATATATATATATATATATATATATATATGTATATATATATATGTATATATATATATATATATATGTATATATATATATATATATATATATGTATATATATATATATGTATATATATATATATATATGTATATATATATTTATTTATTTATGGTGTTTGTTAATACATGAAATAGGTATAGGCTAACCAAAGGTGCTTTGATAAAAATAAATATATTTAATGGGGGTGATAAGAGCATGGAGACACTAGTGCTACCCTTTTACCAATAACATAATACACTATATTATAAAGGGTTGTGATAATGTCCAAGTGGTAGAAATGGGTTAAAAAGTGACCAGGGTGCCTAAGTGAAGGTTTAATACTACTTTTAGTATATCTAGGAATGATTTGGACTCAAATAGAAATTGGAAAGTGATCAAGAGAGGCCCTAAGATATGTCTAGGGTTAATCTAAGGATAAGGTGGTCTCAAGTGATAGTCATTGCACTAAAATGACATTTTAGATTACTACATTCCTCCCCCCCCCCCACCCTTATTATATAAATGAAATAAGTTGAAATGACTATGATAAAGGAAAAAAATGTACTTAGACTTACCTATGAGGTGAAGCCCATGAATCTAGGTATGACCTTGTGAAGAATGTGCCATTACATGTCCTTAAAATGAAACATGAATGAATAATTTCTTACTTAATAAATACCAAAATCAAAGACAAAATTGAGTAAAGAAATAAGAGAGAGTAAAGGAATGAATACACATTGTTGGGTATGTGAACCAATGCAAAAACCTAGTGACATCATGTATGTGTGTAGATGATGATAAAATAGTTAATTAATTAGATTAAGTTGATGGATTACTTAATTCCCATGTGTGTGTGGCTCCAGAACTCAATTTATACTTGACTCCATCATTTCCCACCCCTATTTGATGGATCATAATCTATGAATAGCTTGGATTAGACTGATGGCTTCTCTAACCCTCTTACGTAGGTGGCCCAAGATCTCAAGCTAGAATTAATTCCATCAGTACCTACCCTTATTCGGTAGAAACATATAAAGCTAAGAATATGTGATGTAACTAAAACTATTTAGGATGGCTTTGTGGATACTTAAAAACTCTGCTATAAATTGGCTCAGGGCCCACTTGGGAACTTTGAAATGTAAAATGGATCAAGGGCCACTGAAGAATGCCAACCACTGCACACAAAATGAGGCATTAATTTGGTGTAAACCTAGTTCATAGTTGATGCATATGGTCTCTAAAGTATATAACATGGAGAATGACATGGATTTGTCATTCCATATAATCAACTAGTGCAAAACTAAGCATACATAAACAATGTGCTAGGCACATGCCCCCAATTATGATATCTATGCACATGGATTCTAAACTGAGTTATAGTAATCTATGTCTATGCATATCTAAAACTAAAATGAGAGTGATCATTCCATACATGATGCCCCCAATATTAGCAAACATGTGTAATTATGTGTAAAAATTGAGTATATACTAATAATCTTTGACTAAAACTATGTAAACCTAGGTTGTACTTATTTTACCTTTCTAATAATTATATAATTTTATATTTTTGGGGCTACTAGATAGTGGCATGGTCCCCCAGTCAATAACACATTGTGTTCATGTCCTTTTTGTCATGCTATTAACCAAATGTGTTTTTTCTATGCAAAATTAATATTGATCTATGTGTGACTATTTTTCACTATATTTTCTTGAATTTGGGCTCTATAATATGTGTCTACATGCTAAAAACTATGTTGCAAATGTATTAGGATGGCTTGATCTCTATGACAAACCCATGTGAATTCCCCCTCTCTTGAATGGAGTTGTTAAACATCTACAATAATTATCCTCAAAAGAAAATTTATGCATTATATGTGTTATACTAATAATGTATGATATCTACATGAGAAATTAATATAATGTGTATACATGAAATCAAAATGTAAATAGATTGAGCATAAATTGGCAATGTATGATGTATGTTAGATATAGCATTCTCAAGGTTGTCAAGATAGATATAATAATGAAGCATGTATGTGAATAGGAAATTTTATTATAATCTATGTAAACTACTTAGGGGGATGGGGCATGATGTCCATCAAGCACACATGGAGAAAGGGGAGATGCATGATGTCACTCATGGCATTGCAATTGGATGTGAAAGCAACAAGAAAGAGACAAGTGTAATGGACATGATAGATATATGAAATAATATATAAAAACACATGAAACATGCAAATTAGACAAAGATTACATGATACAAGGGACATGGGCACATGCCAATAAGTTTGAGAAAGAACACACATACAAGGAAATGTTTAACTATCCATATACACAAAGAGAAAGTAAGGTTGGCTTAGAGCCACATGGAAGGACATGAACAATTTCCCACATACACAATCAAGAATCACACACAAGGGCATGTGCACATGTCTAATAGATACATACAATGAAATGAATTGGCTTAGAGCCATGGGAAAATGTCATATTCAAATGCCCTTAAATAGATTTAAAAAGGAAAGAGACACAATTAGATCTAAACTAGTAAATATAGAAATGAAATTATTTATAAGTATGTGGTATAAATACATATAAGATAAAAAAAATGTACATAAGTTGAGTTTATAGTGGTAGTAGCCAAAAAAAATAATGTACTATAGGATGATCAATATCAAGATATAATTAATGCTAAATCTATGATGTTGAGTATAGAAAGATATAACCTGGAAAACTAAAAGCTATGTGTATGATGCCCCCAATAGACTAATATAGCAATGTTGAATCTGTGTATATGTGTATGTGCCCCTAATGGGTAGATAGTAGTAAATCTATATATTTTTTTACCCAAAATGCCCCCATTTATTTTTTCTAGAATAGGGACCAACTATTCTTTCAAAATTGACCTATATCTCTATCTTAAAAGTCCTCTAAAAAGAAAGGCCTTATGTATTACTTTAATATCGTTATTTAGTAGACATATGAACGTAAATTTTTGCCTATTTTTGGACTAGCATACCAATTATTCTCTTAATTAGTGTATATGCTAGATTTATCTCATTTTATTTAGAGAAATTCTTCGCCCAAACTAATTAGCACAAAATGGTCTTCTATGATTTTATTCAAAACTTTTTTTAACTAAACTCTTATGACATACTTTGGGTCCTTGTAGATTTTATTCAAAAAAATGACTCGATGAATTCCTTAGACATGTCAAGGTCTTTAACACTTCGTATTTTTATGTACCTCTATAGTAATTCATTATTTGACATTTTCCTTTAGGGGATCAGTTCAGAACATCTATTCAAGATTTTATTGTGCATAACCTCAAAGCTACATTTTCCATGTATTATAAAACTTTTTTATTTACTCTTCGGGCACTATTATTTGGGAACCCAATTTTTGAAGTTTTATGATTTGGTTTATATGGGTCTTCAAAGGAATTCTATGAAAAAGACCTTTTGATAAAATTACTCAACATAAAAGGGTGTTTAATAAAAGGTTTTGGTGGTTTCATTCAGGGCATTCCTCTAAAATATTTCACTCTTTGATAGTTTTATTTGGTAAAAAATATCAAAACATCAAGTTATTCATTAAAATAATTTAGGGCTTTCCTCTGATTCATTTAGGTCTTCAGTAAAAGTGTTTAGAAATTTTGATCAAGATAATCATCTACTTTACAAACATTATGATATCCTAATTCCTAATTTCTAACTACCAAAAGGATCATTGCTTCATAAACTAAAGTTAAATAAGATACTAAGAAACACCTGGCAAAGGGAAATTATATGGCACTCCTACAAAATTTCAATGGTGCCTACATGGCATACCCTCTAAATAAAGTGGTAAAGTTCAAATTGAACAAACAAATCAAAGTTATAGACCTTGGATATCAATGGTGTATGAACTATAAATCAATTGTAAATCTATATCAAATTATTTCAAATAATGATGTGACCATTTGATCTCAATATGAATTGTGAACTCAATTACTCTCCTATGATAGAGCCTTAGCCACTAGTGTCTCCAACTTAACAGCATACAAAGGAGAGCTCAGTGATTTAATTATAAACTGGACTAGTATCAGCTCAATTGAATAATAATCACATCCTCATTCAGATCATTCCAAGGAACTCTCCCTCCAATATTTTTTGTAAAATACTCCATTGAGTACATGGATATACTCTTTGAACCTATAATATTGAAAAATGATTATACCAACTACTTGGTGTTGTGGGAGGCCATCACTAGGTTGATGCACAAATGCATAAGGAGAATTTGACTCAATCCCAATGATAATTTTCCATATACCTCCTCTTGATCAATCATCAAGGGTTATACTTCACTAAATTGAAGCCAGAAGTCATGCCTTGTATTGACCTCCTACGAGATTTATTCTTCATTGGGAAGATATCTAGAGGAGTTTTATTTCATCATGTCCAGAAAAAAATAGTTATGGCATGAATTTATAGTGATGCATTTAAAAGTTACCTCTCCATTCCTATTTTATATGCCACTTATGATTTATATAGATTAGTAGAATGGAATAAATAAAAATTGATTAAAAATACACTCAATAATTAGATGCTCCCTATAGAGACAATCAGTTTTATAGATAATCATCTCATATCATTGACTAAATTTAGAATGGGAATCTATATTGGGATGGCCCTATTTAATAATATATTTGGTTACCCAAGCATCAAATTCCTCCACCTAAAATGGGTTCCATTACTTGATTTTCTAAGGACATTAAAGCTGACCTTTTCTTTGGATGAAGTGATTAGAGCAAAGCTATGAGAGAAGATATTTCATAAGGATAAGAGGCCTCTAGGAGGTCATTTATATGTGGTGTATTACTTATCTAACATAGTCCTTGAGATAGTTTACATTCATAATGGCTCAATATAGATCTTTCCTATAGAATACATAACTAATAAGATGTGTTATTCTTACTCATTCATACACATATATGTGTACACTCACAATATTGTGCATATCTCCGAGGACATCTACCCATAGGTATGGATGACCATCCATGAGTCCCCCTACCTAGGATATCAAATAACATCACAAATACATTATTGATTAGGGTAGACTACTGGTTATACCCTAATTACATGGTCATCATGGTTATAGTCCATAAGGTTACACATTTTCACCTCCCTAAGCATGTCCTAAACAAATTGGAGGAGTGAGAAATAACCTACCAGTTATGGTGGGGTATTCATGAGTACACACACAAGATTAATAAAGCTTACTTTCATGGCTCTTACTTAATGATTGGAAAGATGTGCTACACTAATCAGAAGTAACTCTAAGATATGAGTAAGTATATAGAATATTATTAGAGAATACTATTCCTTGGCTACATTTCCAGATAGGGACTAGGATCCACATGGGCAAGTAAAAAACATATCAAGGGACTTGGAATCGAATATCAACATCAACCCTATGATCATGATTTTTTTCCTCAACACTCAAAATAATGACCAAGTTAGTGATATGGAAAATTCAATTAACTTAAAATAATATCTTATAAACATTATTTAAGGGGAATCTCCCCTTTCCATAAAGGAGGCACGAACTAGACTCCCAATGGTTGAGGGATGGGATAGATCAGACTTCTAGACTAGCAGACCTATTTAGTGAGCAGGGGATCAAGATCAACTCTCCCAGACACCCCCTGTGAAACTTAAGGTAGTGAATAGGGAACCAAGGGTGCCATATACCTCACTTAGGGAAAAAATGTGAACTCATTTTTATTGATTCTTTAGATTATGAGGACCCTATGTAAAGTGATATTCCATCAGTTCTAGAGGTTGTTATTATGCTTACCTTAACAACACAACTATATATTTCCATAACTGACAAGATAATTATTTATTATTCAAGGAATCTAAGGGCTTATCCCCATACATAGATCACAGCCCTAGAAGCACCATTAGTGGAGCTAGCCATATAAGAGGCAGTTTGATGGGATCTACTAATGAGGAGGTAGAATTGTAGAGAGAAAAAAACTTGAGCCTCTAAGACTCAAAGGGAAAGGCACCATTACATAATAAACCACCAAGTGAGACAACACCCACTCCATTTTCCATTAACCTTTTTATTTCTTTAATTTATATTTATACTATTATTTCATTTGATCTTTTTTCATTCACCCCACCTAACACCCTCCTCTCTTGGTCCCTAAGGTAGAGGTTTTTCTTATCCAACCCCTTGTTCAACCAACTCTGATCTTTCTAAAGCTATAGGATCCCTCTCCTACCCTTGTATTTCTTACTATTCTTAGTATTTTTCCTTGCACTACTATTCCACCCCCCCCATAAGAACCAATAAAAATTTGACAAATAAATCAAGGGGAGTATTAACAACTCTCTATTTATATTTTTCATCTACACAGTTGAGTCTACCAATTCCCCTACCTAGTCCCTCTCAAGATACAACTATGATACATACTATGAAGGTTGAAAAAAAGAAAAAATTAGTTTACATAGTTCACCTAATACTACAATATGGTGGTTTAGATTGGTCCAAAATCATTTGGCCTTTATTATAAGATCCCCTTCTAGAGGAAAATATTAGGTATATATTGGGAGAGATATTGGGTGATATTACAACTTCATAAACTTAATCCACAAATCTAGCCCAGCTAGTCCTCGCATAGTGGACAATAAACATGCAATTGGAAGCTTCCAAAAGGCCTAATCTAGTAATCACTAAATTACCCACTATAAGTACAATATTTGAAAAAACTATAGGGAGTGTATAGAGGTTCATAAATAGGAAGATGAGATTGGAAGAGTAGTCATAGTAGAGGAATGGTAATAAATGTTTACCTTATCTAAAAAGGACATAAAATTTGGGCAATCCCCATATATAAAGTATTTTTAATCCTATTTTTAAACATAAAAGGATGCTCTTGTAGAGATTCATAAAGGAACTAAAATGGTGAGGAGATAAATAGAGCAAGAAATGGAACAACTAAGAGAGAAACACAAAATTGGCCATGTTCTAGTCTAAATAGAGATGTATGTTTAGAGTGTTGCATCTAGATTGTCCAATAATACTAACATTATAAGTGCAATGAAGGTATATTTGGCACCCCATATAGTAGAGACTACCAAGTTATTTATTTATTTTAAAATAAATGAGAATAGTCTAAAATTCCTTATTATTTTTATAACTGGTATGGATATGCACACTTAAACTTGATGGCACCATTGGAGGCTACCAATGCCCTCAACTTGGTGTTCATCATAACATAAGAGTCTAGGGAGTGGATTGATGTAGCTGAGTCAATTATGATTAAATTCTTAGAACATGAAACTATCACCTATCAAATTTTAGATGAACTAAAGCTTTCACAAGCCAAAGATTCCATAGGGATAATTATTAGTAGGGCCAATTTTGACCAACTCTTACAATAATATTAATGAAACTTCAAACATGATATACAAGGGAAGCCCTTAGTGGGAATAGAATTCAAACTCAATTTTGATAGGAAGAAGGTCATTAAAGTTGATATTTTTATGTCTTACTTCAATAATATAAAGGATGAATATGTAAGGCCCTTGGAGTAGGTAAATAGGGTGCATAAACCTTTGCACCTTAACATAGACATAATCAGATAGCATTATTACATCGAGTGTAAGCACTATCAAGATTTGGAATTGAAGAATAATACTATATATTTAACTCCCAATTCAACATAAACATCCACTTCAGTGCCTCCAACAACCTCACCTACCATTCAAGCACCTGATCAACCATGAGTTAAAAGCCAATTTTGTATGTATTCATCATAATAATACTTAATTTTACACTTACATTTTACCTACACTTAGAACATACATATAAAGTGGCCTTAATTATTTATAATCATGCATATTTTACATTTATTTAAATAGGCCAACTAATTTTGACATAAATGTAATTAACTATAAGCATAAAACATGCAATTTTAAGGCTAAAATTACAATTGAGGTTCTAACTGTGTCATGTAACCATGAGTTCACATACACTTGGAGGATGAGGTGCCCCCTCCCCAAGTCTATATATTTATTTAATTTCACATTCCAAAGGGTTGGAAGATTTTAAGAATAAGTTAATTTTGATTGTCATGAAATTGTGTTGGAGTTCTTTCCTTCCATTCATGTGATATTGAGGTTTTGCTTTTCTAGTTGTAATAATATAGTAATTTGAAGTGTGAAAAATCTATGGATAAATTATGATTATTTTATCAATGTATGATAATTTTAGATGTTAAAACATTATTTAAAGTTAGTATATCTTACTAATAAATTATTTTAAACTATGTTAATATTATTAGTGTGTCGAAGTTATCTCTTTTGGTATAGTTTTCTAAGTGTGTGTAACAACTACTTTATATGCCTTATTGGTCCAAGATGTAACCTTCCAATTAAGGGTGTGCAAGAGAAACTCAAAATAAAGCAACTTAAGTTAAGACCATCAAGTTTACTATATCACTCCTCCCCAAAATTCATAAATGTGTTTACCTATGAGTGGGTAAAAGCTACAAGAAGTAAGCACTAGTTTTGAGAGCACTTATCCACTAAGAAACCAACCTAGGAAGTGACCCTTTGATATCATAGAACCTTAATTTTTACTCTACCCTTACATACTTTTGAATTTTATTTGATTGATATCTACCCACTCTATATTAGGTATGACCCATCCATCCTACTCACTTAGGTTTGATTTATTTTCTAGAATTCATTTCACTACAAGCAAACCCAGTTAACAACCTATATGCTCTACTTTCTATTCCACCACAAGGTTGTTTAACCCATACCTAAAAATTATGATCTAGAGTGGAGTTTACCTCTATTGATATATTAAAACATTAGATGTTACATCATTTAAATTATGGTTGGTTCACGAGACCCACATCAATAGATCTGTATAGAGGACCTAAGTCCTATAGTAATTTACAAACACTTGAAGGGAACAAGTGAGCCATATATGTATGATAAAACTAATTATACTAACATAGATAGCATATGTAGTACCTATAAAATAGAATGAATGTAAACATGGAAATGCATAACATCTAAAATTTGTATTTTTTGAGAAAATATTTGAATGTTTTTATTTTTTTGAGTACAAGTTATGTACAAGCAACATGAAAATGAAAATATGTACAAATATCAAGATAAAGGAGACCATGTAAAAGTAAACATGGAATGGAGTCTATTTAGAAGTAAGTTATAAATAAATGAAACTATGTACAAGGAGAGTGATATGGATAAGAACCTATGTGTTGGTAAGGAATGGTGCTAAAATTTGAACATGTCATTGATGGGATGCCTCTATGTAACATAGGTGGCATCTTTGCTTTCTAAATGGTTTATAACATAATAACCTATGGTGTTCCAATCATCTTCTTCATCTTGATTATCATTGTCTAGTTTATTGATTTTGATCTTACCATATGAAACTATATCCATTGTAAATATAGCTTGCTTTGAAGACTTTGTTGTTATAAAACCTCTTTTGAGAATGGTTATTTTTTAATCCTGATTCTAAATGTAAAACTTAAGTTATTGTTCCTTTTGTAACATTACCTATGTATATGGATATTTTTCCTTGATAAAATGTATCTGTGAATGATTTACCTTAGTATGTTCCATAAATCCCAAACCTTATTGACCAACATTATCATTTACTAAAATAGGAGAAGTGATACCTTGTGCATGCTTACCCAATCCTCAACCTTGATAATCAAAATGATGTAGATATTTTTGACCAAATCCATATTTATTCGAAAGTGGTACTTCATTTTTCAGAGGTATATTTGTATCCTTAACTTGTTTTATATGTGCTTGATATAATATTTATTTATCTAATTTTGTTTTATGGACCTTTTATTATTCTAAATTATGCTTTGGTAACCACTTTTATATTGTTTCTGAATTTGACCCTTTTTGAATATTTTCTTATATCACTATGGATTGCTTAACTAATTTATCTTGTATAGGCTCTTTATTAGAAATTATGTATTGAATATGATTTTTAAATTTCAAATATGAAGTTGTGTGATGACCATGCATTCTATGGCATGCCCAATAAGATCTAGATCTCCCCATTGGGTTTAAAGGAGGTAGTTTGATCAACTTATCTTGAATAATTTGACTTAAAATATCTGTAGACACCAAAATTATGTCACACACATGTGCATAACTCCCTATGTCCAAACCCCCTAAACCCATTTTAATAATAAAAATTAATATCCTTAACCCATACTTTTACCCCTCACACATTTAATTAATTCAAAATACTTAATTAAGTTAATTAAAAACCCTTATTGCCACCTTACCTATCCACCTTTCCCTATGACTAATTATCTCCTAATGAGTCACTTCAAGACTTGGTCCTCTCATCCTAACTACCCAAGACTTATTCCCACTTCCAAACTAAATTCCTAAACAACTAATTCCTTCCTAACCTCTTATTTTTACTATTTTATAATGGATATCACATTTGGCACACACAAAAATAGAAATATTTACCTATTTTAGGGCCATAGACATTGGTTAACCCATGGCCGACGTCGATGGGATCACAGTCGACATCAATGGGATCACCAACATCAACAATATAAGCCAAACTCAAACCAATAGTTTAGGTCAACAAAAATTAAGAAAATTAATTCTTAATCTTGTTCAAGATCTCAACATTCTATTTTTGACATCTAGGCTTCCTACATATGTCAATCACAATTAGCAACTGAGCTCTTGAGAACTAACAATATCTGCTTGTTCTCTCTATTTAGGCATTCAGGGTCAAACTCCTTGATAGAGACCATCAACTTGGAACTTATCATGTAGTGACCACCATAGCTAAGTATATCACTAATATTATAGGTCATTTAAATATTTATTATTCTATTTATTTATATCTACCATGCACTACTTTATGCACTTCTGACTATACCACTGTGAGGGAGTTATAAAGATTTATTGCTTATTTCCCCTTTATCTAACATACCAAACCTCTAACCAGACTTAACCAAGCCATAATCTCTATCCCATAACTCTCCTAGTCTCCCTGGCCTGATCCAAACCATTTTATAGACCTAAGAAAGCCCTCTACAACATCCCCAAATAATTATTAACCCTATCGACCTCAGCAACCTAACTGACATCGATCACCTACTATCAACCTCAAAATTATAACTAATATCATTCACTCCCATACTGATGTTAGAAACTGTGGATTTCCCTAACCTCTTCAAAACCTCCCTAGATAACTTTTAAAACACCAACAAAGCACCTCACCTGCACCATGTCACTCTTTATTGCATACAGTTTGATAATAATGGTAATTTTAGTTCTCTTTCACTCTCTCTTTACCTCTCTTTCAGTTATTTATTATTCTTTTGCCTCTCAAAATTGGATTGTCGTGTCTAGGGAAGTTTCACACTTCCTAGAACAAGCACATAGCTTGGCAGCCCACTCATTTATCTACTAACAAGCATCTTAGGGCAATGTTTTCTTATCTATAGGTAGTCCACCCCAGCCAAAGAGGAGTGCTCACAACATATAGATATGGTGCATAAACCAAATCCAAGTTCATTCTAATCACTTATCCCCGTCCTTCTTTTTGTTTTCCTTTAGACTTATAATAGACCAAATTTAGTGAAACATTTCTAGTACACCTAATGGGACCCTAGAATTTTCCTTGGGTTCATTTCTTGTTTTAAACATTCATATAAGTATATTATAGTGAAAATTTCATTTCTTTCACTTCTCCTTCTCTTTCCTCTTAAAAATAAAAAATTCAATATCTTATTTTCTATTTAAAAGGCATTAAAACTAAGATCTTCTTTCCTTTCTCCTTGCCTCTAAAAGCATTTTGTCATTTTATTTTACAAAAGAAAGAGAATCCCTTCTTTATTTTCTCTTGCATGCACATTAGGATAGTCAAATTCATACTCTATTCCTATTTCCTCTCTATTTTCATTCAAATCTAAACATTTCAGATTTGGGTTTAAAACTTACTGCATTTCGTAGTTTGCTTGTTGCATAATAACTCACCTAGTTAATTACAAGCATTTTGAATAAATCATAGTACACATATGTTACACAACCAAATAACATTTACATAGGCAAGCATCTAAACTCACCTAAGAAAAGGCCCATCAGGATTTCATCACCTGGTGGATCACCTTACCCTACCCAGCTATCCTACTTGTATTTCACCACCAAGGGGAGAACCCACTCCATTCTCTAGCAAAGTATAATCTCTAGATAGAAAGTTTATTTTGGCTAAGTGGCTTGGCTCAGCTCTAGGTTCATGAAGTGCAAAGAGCAAGCTCCTATACCAAGCCACATACCTATTCTAACACAAATTTCCTCTTGAGCACCAAAACTAATCTAAAACCATCTCTAGATTGCTTTCTAGTACCTTCAATAACCAAATTCTCTTCTCACTATCTGATTAAGGCATAAGCCAACATGAGACTAAAAATTAGTCTCTAAGACTTAATAGTTCTTGGCTGAATGTTTTTCTTTTGTTTTTCTAATTACCTTCTATATTTTTGAGTTGATAAGGATGCTTTTTTATTGATTCACAAAATCAATACTATTTCTAAAGCTTAGTTTGTATAACTTGTTATCTGAGGTTTTTTTAGTGTTATTCCTTCTTACACAGACCTTTTACATCCATTATTTTACCTATTTTCATCCTCTAATTTCTTAAAACATCATATTTTCTATTTCCCAAGATTTCATAGTGACCAACATCAATTAACCATACCAGTATCAATAAAGTTTACATACTGATATTAGTTATTCCACTGATGTTAGCAAACTATTCCTACTGATATCAGTCATCCCTACTGGCATCGATGACTGTGTAGTTTCATTTGCTCAAAAAAACAAGTTAAAGTAACCCATTTACCTACATTTAAACCTAATTTTTCTTTATTCTATTTCAAATCTAGGGTAGTAAGACTATTTAAACCACCTCTTACATGGTATTGAAATGAGCTCAGGCCAAAATTCTTGTTGATTATGTATGTTGATAACCACTTCCACCTTCCCCTCTCACTTCTAATTCTATCATGGAGCATACTTCAGATGTAGAGCATACTCCCAGCCCTAACCAAATTCCCATTGTGCTTAAGGGAGATCAAGATTTTGCTAAATTTCTTGATCGTAATGTGGTATCCCTTCAGCATTATCTTGTTATGAGTTGAACCCATAATTCTTTGAGTGACCTAATCTATGGTATGCCAACCTCTTTGATGCAGACAAACTTAGTTTTAGTTGCATCCACTATTTTCCCCATGGTTATCCAAACCACCGCTATGATGAGTACCCCACCTATATACAATGTCCAAAATGTGGCATCTTCAACTGCCCAATCAAACCTAAACATTGGTGTAACTTCCCTACTTTCACAACCACAACTAGTTCAGCCAAGTCACACCCCATTCTATAATTTAGTGTTACCTATTCCATCCACCATTACACCTATAATTACTCAAGTTATGACTCACCCTTCATCTAGTCTAACCATGCCAATAGTTCAACTTGTAGTAACAACAACCAACCTAGGCATAGTCTCCAACCCAATGGGATAAGTCCCTTTTCTTTCCACACCTCAGCTTATGACTCATTATCTTTATATTTCCTTGACACAACCTTAGCAAGCCATGTCATACACTCCCTTTGATTCTTATCAACTTCCTTATAACTTAAGAGGAATCCCCCAAGCTAATTCCCATTTGGAACTCATTAAGATGCTAATAGATAAGATGTCTAATCTAGAGACATTTGTTTCTGGTTCAAAGAATGTATTATCTTATGATCAGATATTCAATGAACTAATCCATCCTTCTATGCCTATTTTCCCTTATCCAAGCCAATGATAAATCCCTAAATTTACTTGCTTCTAGAGTAAGGAGGACCCACAATAGCACTTATGAGTATTTAGACATGCTTGTTATTTAATAGGACATGATGATGATTTACTACTTCACACTTTTCCTATGTCTCTTTTAGGTACTTCTTTGGATTGGTATAGCTCTATACCTCAACACTCCCTTTTCCCATTTACCCAACTTACACAAATATTCCTAGACCATTTCTCTATTAACATTTATAAAAAGGTTTCTATAATAGACCTTTATTCTATCAAATAATTTGATGATGAGTCTATTGCTGATTTTGTCACTCATTGGAGAAGCTTGATCAATCAACTCACCTTCTCCCTACCTTAACTAGAGCTTATTGATATTTTCTCAAGGGTATATGCTAAGCATAACTCATCCACACTTTAGGTACAAACTTTCCACAAATTTGATGAAGCTTTTACCATGGCACAAAAAATCAAGGTTCATACTATTGATGAAGGAAAAGTTAAGTTGTGTAGTAAGAATCCTAATACCAAGTCAAATGACTCCTCCTCTAAAACTTCTCCCTCTAACCAAAAGGCTAAAGGATCTTCCAACATAGTGGTCATTAAATCAGCGTCTTCCACAACCATAAACCAATCAAATACTTTGACATCTCAAAATTTGACCAAGAAATTCCAACAATGGTATGAACAAAGATAATACACTCCCATTGGGGAATCATATACATCCATCTTGGATAAATTATTGAAACAAGGTGTCATAACCCTTCCTCAAATTAAACCTCCTATACACTTTGACCCTTCCCATCCTATCCCAACCTAGTATAAAGAAGATGAGTTTTGTGGTTACCATCGAGTTAAAGGCCACAACTCTAATAATTGCAAGACACTCAAGAAAATTATTCAAGATATGCTTGATCTAGGTGAGATCATCTTGGATAATCCTAATGCACCTCTTAATCAAAGTATGGATGTGTTTAAACACCCTTTTCCTAACCATTCATCAAATCAAAATATTATACAGTCCATGACTAACTTAGGTGATCATAATATCCATATGGTTAATATGGTTTTTCCTTTATCTTTAGTTTAACATGCCCCTCAATACGAGACACTTATTTCATCGACTCCTCCCCCACATGCAATAGAATCTATTTTTCCCATTCTTCCTCCTTAGGTATAAGATCTTATTTTACCCATTCCACTCCCTCATGAGGAAGAGCCTCCTTTACCACTCCTTTTTCCACTCGAGGATCCTATAATCCCAAATCCATTTACACCAATATTACTTATCTTCTTACCAGTTAAAGACCACACTCTACCTATCCCTCAACCACATGTTGAAGGGAACATCATCCCCACATTATACCCTCCTGAGGACCCTTCTTCCCTTACTTCTCCTCCACCTATAGAGAGTAGTACCCCACCCACTTCACCTTTACACCTAAAAGAGTCCATATCATCTACTCCCATAATAGATAAGAGACCTATTATTCCTGCTCTAATTGAAACCCTCTTACCCCTTCTTTTACCTATGGAGGAACATAATATACCATGCCTCACCCACATGTTGAGGGAGCCATAATACCTATGCTTTACCCTCTTGAGTATTCTACTTTTCCTACCTCCCCTCCACCCATGGTAGATCAAATCTCTTCTCCTATCTCTATCGAAGAAGACCCCATTGTGGTTCTTTCTCATCTTTGGCCTGAAATAGAAAAAACCAACAATTTCCCTCTTTCCTAAACACTATAGCTTTCTAAAGACATAAGTATAAAGCTTACATCAACTTCATCAAAACCCTTCTCACATTTGGTAAAATGTCTAAATTTTATTGACTCCATGAAACTTGACCATGCAGCATTTTAGGACTGGCTTAAGACTCTATATCCAACACAATGAATTTTGAACTTTATCACCATCCCCCTTACTACCCTTTAACCTAAGGTCTTTGACAAAGCTAGATATTCTTCACCATAATCAACTAAAATTTAGCCATCTATATCATCACCCTCGTCCTCACATGAATATGTTACATCAAATCAAATCAAGCCCTTAGGTGTATGCCTTGTTTCTAATTTAATTCATCCATAGGTGAAATTAGATTTAAATCCCCAACCACAAGTTAGAGTTTCTCACCCTAGAATATAGAATAATGTTAAGCCTCCTAGATCTCATTGATCCCTTCTTTAACCCTTAACTTTACTGCCCATTTTAGGGCTACACCCTTCTACTTTTTTGGAATATCATCTAACTAAGCCAAACAAAAGGTTAATCTACCTCCACTCCTAATTTTTCATCTAGTGGGCCTCTCACATCTGACACTAAAAATTTGATATCAAAACATGTAACTCCACCATCACCAAACAAGACACCACATAAAATTACCTTTCCAACACTAAAATAAAAGAAGGTGTACACTCTTATTAGTACAAGTGTAAGCCCACTTGTAGGCTCTCAAAGATTTTTATTACGTCAGTTATTACAAGCTTCGGTAATAACTCTTCCTCCCATTAATCCATATATTCCTCTTGGAATGAATCCACCTTAGTTTGATGATACACAAGTGTGTTTATATCATTGTTCACCTAGACATGATATTGAGAATTATAAAGCCCTCATAGTAGTTATTTAGCAACACTTTGATGTTGACACTCTTTTCAATGACACTACCACTAACCTTCCTATTATTTTACCTTTTACATCTACTTTGCCTCCTACTCTTCCACTTAAATTCAAACCCAAAGATGTTATCATAACCCATTTACCACCTCCTTTAATAAATTTTCAAATCAACACAGTTAATGTGGCCACACGGTCACAAAATCAAAAGGATAAATCTAAGGAAAAGGTCACTACACCTTGGACCAATCCCTTCACCAAAGATACTCCCCTACTAACCCTAATATTTCCATATTGGGTGTTCCTAAAACAACATCTTCAAACATTATCCAAAGCTCAATGGTGAAACAACTTCACCAAACTCCTATGAAAATGTCTTTGTATGAATTAATCCAAAGCTCATACCAACACCATCAAGATTTTACTAGTGCTTTACAAGAAATTGAGCTACAATCAAATGATCCTCAACCTCTTACAGATTTGGTTGGCTCCCTTAACTCTATCATCCTGATTTATTTTAGTAATTCAAAAATTCCACTTTAACACCTTGAAGATCAGGGTTCTGCCCTTTTCATTATCACATATATTGATCAAACTCATATCAAGAGAGTTATGATTGATGGGGGGGTAGTATTAATATTATTTCCACCCATGCCTATAAACAACTATCCCTTCTCAATAATTTCATGTCTCAAACTGATGTGGTACTCCATTCCTTTAACAATACTACAGCTACTATGGTGGGAAATATTGTCTTACATATTCATGTAGGTCGTCACATAATTCCCAAGCTCTTCTATGTTGTGAAAGGAGAGTTTCAATATAACATACTTCTTAGATGAGCTTGGATACATTCTATGGCATGTGTACCCTTAACTTTTCACTGTTGTGTCAAGTTTGAACATGATTGATAAGTACATGTTATACCTATTGACCCACTCCCATTTAAAACATGTAATATGACCTTTAGTCCCAATTATGTTCTCATCCCATTGAAAAAAACATCATCCTCACATGATTCTTCTAAATCTTCCACAAGCTCCACTCCCATGGTTACACAGATACTAGCAATGCAAATTCCTGACAAACATCCCATGTAGGAGACCTTTCAACATTTGTCACTAGGTGAATATTAGTTTTTGACACTCAACATGTTCTATACTCCACAAGAGTATGGAAGGATTTATGTGCACCCAAATTATGATCCTTGTATTAGGATGGTCATCCCTTATGGGCCCTCTAGCCTTTGAACCAATTTCACATATGGGGGAATTGATCAAGCTCCCACTATCAACAATTCATCTTCTTTGCCACAACCATTTACCTATGACTTCTCTTTCCTGAGTAACCCTAGATTCACTCACACCTATCTCTATAGGTGTGCCTAGAAAGGATTTGGTTTGGATCATTAAAAATAAGGTGTCCATATGCCGATTGAATATCCTACTAGTAACACCATTGAAAATGCCAAAAAGAGGCATGGGGTGGGATACGATGAACCAAATAAACTCACTAAAACCTCCCATTAACTAATTTTTGAAGAAATAGTCTCTCCTTATCCACATTCTTCTCCATAATCACCTATAGAATTAGAGGTATCTATACCTCATAGATTTTTTTTCAATAAATGCCATCCATTTGGGGCCTCTCACCTATCATTAGGGTAAGGAAACAAGGTCCCTTCCTATCATTTATCTTGAAATAATTGATGATTATTCTCCCACTATTAAGACTATCCATTGTCAAGATGATGATGCAATTCTCACCTACATGGGTGTAGATGATTATTATATCCAACTATTGCTCACATCTAAAATACAAGCTATGTTAAATGAATCAACCATTGACATCAACCTACCCTCCCATGATAACCGTCATGTCCTCAAGATTGGCCAATCTTTAGATCCTCTAAGCAAGTTGATTATGCCATGTTTCTTAATGACCATAGCAAAGCCTTCACTTAGTCTTACAATGACATGCCTGGTATTGACCCCTCCATTTTCACCCATAACATTATCACCAAATGAGATGCTAAACCCATTAAGTAGAAGCTTTGTAAGATACATCCTTGTATCACTCTCCTTGTCAAAGAAGAGCTCTAATGCCTCCTTTCTATTAACTTTATCCAACCCATCAAATACCTACAATGGATTTCCAATATTGTTCTTATCACAAAAGTAACTGGGGGAATCTATATTTACACTAACTCTCATGATTTAAGTCTCACTTGTCTAAAAGATGATTTCCCATTGCCTAATATTGACTAACTTATTGATCTAATGACTGGCCATGAGATGATATCACTTATGGATGGATTCTCTAGATATAATCAAATCCTAGATGCTTGTGAGGATCAACACAAGACCACATTTATTACCCCATGGGTAACTTTCTATTACCAGGTCATGCCTTTTGGCCTAAAAAATGTTGGTGCAACTTACCAATGTGCAATGACCTACATTTTCAATGATCTCCTACATAAAATTATGGAAGATTACGTGGATGATTTACTTAGCAAGTCTAAACTTTTCCAAGAACACTTGAAAATTCTCAAAACCATATTCACTCACTCCTCCAGTATAACATTTGACAAAACCTAAAAAAAATGTGTCTTTGGTCTTATTTCTGGTAAACTCTTAATTTTTATCATTTCTCTCCATGGTATCGAGGTCAATCGTATTAAGGTTAGAGAAATCTTAGAGATGCCTCCACCTACTAATATCAAACAACTTTGCAACCTACAAGGTAAACTTCAGTCAATTTGATGCTTTATTTCCCAATTGTTAGATCATTTCCAACCCTTTCACCATCTCCTCAAAAAGGATGTCTCCTTCTAATGGAATACAAATTTTCAAGAAGCCTTTGACACACTTAGACAATATCTCCTTTCCCCATCATTTCTTATTCCACCTAAGGAAAATCAGCCTTTTTACCTATACATCTCTTCAGCCAACCATTATTTAGGTGTTATGATTTCACATTGAGATGACCAACATCGAGAGAAGGTAGTTTATTACATAAGCCACACACTTATTGATTATGAGACTCGATATACCCACACTAAAAAACTTTGCCTTGCATTTGTATTTTCTATCTCTAATCTTTGTCATTATCTCCTAAATCACAAAACTTATGTGGTCACACATATTGATCCTCTCAAATACATGCATTTCAAACCATATCACAACCAATGTGTAGCTCAGTGGCTTATGTTTCTTTTTGAATTTGACTTAGATTTTATTCAACAAAAATCTATTAAAAGGCAAATAATTTTTGACCAGATAGTAGCTACCCCTTTACCTAAAAATCAACCTTCAAACCTTGGATCCCCTGATGAATCTATTGTAACACTCTCCATGAATGACATCTCCTATCAAATGATGATGTTATTTGATGGATCTAAATGCTAACATGGTGGGGGTGCGGGGGTAATTCTTATTCCTCTAGATGGTGAAACTATGCCTTTGTCATTTTAACTATATTTTGAATGCACTAATAATATGGCTAAATATGAGGCTTTGATTCTAGGACATTAAATAACTCTCTTCTTGGGTGTCACATCCATAACCATCTTTGATGATTCTCAGCTAGTGGTTAACCAAGTTAATGGTTCCTACCTATGCAAAAACAAAATTCTACAGTGGTATAAACATCATGTAGATATGCTCTTAGGATCATTTGACTCTTATCTCTTGTAAACTATTCCTTGATCTAAAAACAATTTTTCTAACATGATGTCTTCACTTGCTTCACACATACCATCTTCATCCTCTTTGAGAATCTATGTCACCATGCATCATTTAACATTACCCTCCTATGTCTCAACTAAAATCTGTTTTATCAAAAATGTAACAACCAACCCATAAGACTTATGGTACAAACAACTCATGGATTATCTTTCCTTCTCTATTACCCCTCCTAATCTTTCTAATAATGAGAAGTGAGCCTTCATAAAATGTGTCATTTGTTACACTATACTAGGGGGACTTCTCTATAAGTGAAGTTTTGATGGTCTTCTCCTTAGATGCCTAACTAGTAATGAGACTCACTTTTCTATTAAGAAAGTCCCTGATGGGATTTGTGGTGGGAATTTTAATGGTCACACAGTTGCTAAAATTATTCTTCAACTTGGCTATTATTGGCCCACACTTCATCAAGATTATGTTGACTATGTTCAGTATTGCATCAAGTGTCGACAACATTCTAACCTCCTTCAAGTTCCCAATCATGCATTGTAAGTTGCCAAAGACTTTTGGCTCTTCTCCTAGTGGGGCTTAAATCTAATTAGAGATATTAACCCTCATTCATTACTCTATCATCATTCTATCATTATTGCCACTAAATACATCACCAAGTGGGTCAAGGCCATCCCTCTCATTTTCACTAAAGCTGAAAAAATTATTGACTTCATTAACTACCACATCATTTGTCATTTTGGTGTACCTCACAAGATTATAATCAATAATGGAAAGTCTTTTAAAAAGAAGACTATTCAAGGTCTTTGTGATGCATTTGGAATCAAATTAAGCTTCTCATCACTATACTATCCCCAAGCTAATGGATAGGTAGAAGCTTCTAACAAAACTTTAACCAAAATTCTCATGAAACTAGTTAATGATATGGGTAAGGATTGTCACACACACATTATTTTCTCTTTATGGGCTTAAATCACTAGCATTCAAACCCATATAGGTGCTACACCTTTTTTATTGGTATATGGGACAAAGGCCATTTTGCATCTTGAAGTCTAGATTCCTTCTCTTCACATTTCTCTACATGACATACTTACTAATGATGATTTTCACCAAGAATGTTTGGCCCAACTTTTATTGCTTGATGAGCATCATCTCATAACCCTCAACCACCTTCAAATCTATCAAGAGCATATCAAACATGCTTATAACAAAAACCTCAAAGAGTGATATTTCAATATAGGAGATCTTGTCTTAAAATAAAATCAATATGTGACGAACAAGGAGAAAAGGAAATGGGGTAAATTTGCTCCTAATTAGCTTGGACCTTATATCATAACTCACAAGTATGTTTTAGGAACTTATCACTTATCTTCTCTTCAAGGAAGGCCAAAATCTGAGCCTTTAAATGCCATACACGTATGACCATTCTTTTGTTAAACTAGCATCACTTTACTTCATGTTTAACTTGACCTCATCCCTTGAGCATCCCTATTACATTCATTTCCCTTCCAATTCACCCTTACTCTTATACACTTGGATAACTTACACAGTGGTATGGTTTTATCCTCATAGTGGAAAACTCCTAAGCTTCTATAGTCTTGTCTATGACTAAAAGTAAAAAAACAAACAAACAAATGAATAAAATAAATGGGATATTTTAAAAACTTGTAAAACCTTAGGTCATGATTTTTAATGTAGACTACTCCCTTGAAGGACATCTATGTAACTTCCCTCTGCTACTATCAATAGACTACTCCCTTGAAAGACAACTATTTAAAATTAAAAACAAATGCTTAGACCACTCCCTTGAAGGATGGCTAAGACAAGATTTGTTATCAAAGAGAAAAATAAAATGCAAAGGGTTCATCACCTCTTTGTATAATCTTAACTCATACAAAATCCCATTATAGGCTTCCCACATTGATCAGCTTACACACCAAAAAAACCTTTAAGTCATGAACTTTCCTATATTAGCTCTTGGGTCACCCACAAAAGGGACATACCATTTATACTTGGTAGGTTATGCTATCTAAACATTTTCCCTCATTATACCCTTTTTCCCATCATACTCTTTCAAGGGACTGTGAAGCTCACTTAGCATGAGGTAAACATAACACTTCTCTAACAAACACAATGGTTCATAGATATAAGGCATGAAAGAGGCTCAATTTTCTTGAGCCTATTTATGTTCTAAATTACAGTCTTTGCCAATGCATGAGCATTCTACCACTTTATTTTCCCATCCACATCACATGTTGATATTTCTAGTTGAGATGCAAAAATAATTTCATATCAACACTAACATAACCAGCCAATTTATTTTATGCATACACCATTACACACATGGAAAAATGATAAAATAAACTAACATAACCAACCTATTTATTTTATGCATACACCATCACAAATATGGAACAATGCTGAAATAAATTAACCTACTCAATCTACTCATTTTAAGCATGCACCATCACAAATATGGGAAAATTCTAAGGTGAAACTAACCAATCAACTATGCATATACCATCACATAAATGGGAAAATCTAGTATAACATGATCAACATTAACATCCAAATTAACATAGCATAAAATAAAAACCATCCATATCAGCATCATAATCATAAGAAATGCATCTCAAATAAACACATGGTAATGAATGAGCATCTCATATATATAATATGTGATCAAGTACATGTTCATCATCTATATCATCATAAATCTCTCTAAAAATGTACATCTCACATCTTTGGCTCGTAGGTTGGTACACATGTAACATATATAAATAAAAACTAGAAAACTCTAATACTTAGGGTCTTCAAGGTTCTCCATGTGGTCATGAGGAGGTAGTATCATCACCACTCTCTATTCCTCTACATCGATGTGAGTTCGAAGCCATCACATGTGATGTTGACATCTCCTACTCTCTAAACTCCAAATATCTTGATATCTATGGGAACTCTCTAATATCCCTCTCATAGTAAGCAATCTGATCTAGGGTATTCAAATACCTCACCATAGATACACTCTATGGAGGAACCATATCACCAAAATATGGCCCAACCTGTATTGGTCCCTATGGTGGTGATGGAGGAGGAGTGGCCTATCCTACTACTCTCATACTATCTCTCTCTACTATCACTATAGTCACCTGACCCTATAAAATAATCACCTAGCCCTATAGTGTTATAACTTGACACTAGAGAGCCCCAATATGACATTGCAACATCACCACCTACCCCTATAAGGCTAACACCTATGCTTGTGCTATCTCTTGAGCTTTCACCTCTATATCTTGGGCTTGTATTGTTGTATCTTGAGCTTGTAGCACTACATCTCTCTCCTTGACTAACCCATGTTAGTTTGTTGGTGGCCTCCAAACCTCCACCACTAGATGTATCCCTACCCACTAAGCTATATAGGCCACTATACACCTTGGGTCCCCAACACCTATCCCTATTAGTAGCTCCTCAAAATCTAGCCCATCAATCTCCTGGGGCAATGGTAAGGGTGCCTTTATGTCATCCCTCCAATATTGAGAGAAGGTAGATGGAATATCCTACAATAGCCCAAACTATCTCCTAACCCATGTCATAGGTATAATCCCCAGCTCATTGACCCATCTCCCCCTAACCCATAGTGAGCTCTGTAACCCAACAAGTTTCTCTACTTGACTTCTACAAATTGGATATGTTAGATATGGTCTCCACATGATATCTATAGGGATCAGGCCCTCAATCATACACCTATAGTAGGTAATGTCTTACATGACACCATCCACTCATATCTATGCCATACCATCTCTCCACCATTTAAATCCAACCCTAAAGTTGGATAGGATAGTGGTAGGTGGCCCCAATGGTTATGTCACCATGATGTTCACATATGCTTAATAGTGTAGTAGGTGACCGACACATAAACTATATCACCATCACAGCCATAAACCATATAGCTCTCTATATAATTATACAAAAAATACTAACCCTAGGCAAAAATGGTTCACTACTTGATCATTTATGTAAGCACACCTATCAAAAAAATTAGAAATCTCCCTCCATCTACATTAGGTAATGCATAAACCATGATCCTAATCATCATCAAGATGTTCAGATGATGTTTCTCCTCATCCACGATGTAGAGTGGATCATATACAAAGCTCACAGAGTGGTAGGTCACCTCACTAATATGTTCCCCATATAAAATGACCATGTGTATATCATGATCCTCTCTCAAGCATGAAAAAAGCTCCTCACCTTGGAATGGTAGCCATAGAATCTTATAGACATCCTCATGTCACTGTCAACTACCTAATCAACAAATGAAAGGTATTAGTGGTATGATCCCACCTCTCAATCAAATCTATCATTAAAAATGCATCTCATGTGACATAAGAGTACCATCGCACTCCTATTAAACCCATAACTACCATATGCTCCCACTCATTTAGAGTAACATCTCTCCTCATATGTGTTAATAACCTTAGTAGATGATCTCATGGTGTAATCTCCATCCTTGCATGCATCCATACACAAATAGCTTAGGTCACATGCATTTTAATCTAATTTATCACTACCTTTTTCCCTTCTCACTAGGAGAACTACATTGGCCTGAGGCCCTAAACTGGGTTATATAAGTAACACTCAGTCAACATGGGGTCTTTTGAGGTTAGTTGGGCCATATACTCACCTTACTAACTACCCTAGGCTTCACTACCTCTCTCTCTCTCTACCTTAGGCCTACCCACCTATTCTAACTATAGGCCTCACCACCTATATTCTTGACTCTTAATGTTATGACCTATATTTTAAGACCTAAACCTCTCTAATAATCTCAAACTTACCTTTTCTCTTAAAACACACATTTTTAGATCTTTTTCATAGGTTTTGGGAGAACTACATTGGCTTGAGGCCCTAAACTAGGCTATGTAGGTAGCACTCAGATGATACAGGGTCTTTTGAGGCTAGCTAGCCATTAAGCTAGTTGACTACTTCCACTGGAGATCTAAAACTCACCCTTTTTCCTATTATGCTACTTTTTTACAATCAATAATGTCAACATTAATGCTAATGTTGGTGTTATATCAGTGTGTGACACAATCGATGTCAGTAGAAAACTACTAACCTTGATGATGTGTTAGCTAACCTCGATGATGTGTTAGCTAACCTCGATGATATGTCAGTTGACATCAATCAAATTCACTGATGTCAGTGACTAATTCAACCCCAGGGTTAAACAACCCAAAATCCAACCTACCCATTTCACCTAAAAACCTACCCATAACTCCCCCTAACTTATTCTAAACCTACCCTAATCTATTTTCTACCCCCCACTCTTATTTTCTATAACCCCACCTCTCATTTACCATAATAATTACAATAACCAAATCAAAGTAGTGTAGGCTCTTACCTCATCTCTCCATCTCCTCCTGGCTAGCACCATAGGATCCTATGGTCATACATCTCCTATTAGGTCCCCTCCTTGCACTATCATATCAAATCACTCTCAAAGCTCTATTTGTTCTCTCCAATCAGAAAGTTGCAAATGAGTTTGGTCAGCCATTGATGTTAGCATTCTTGACCTAATCTACTGATGCTAGTGCTTATGCCTATTGAAATCAACAATATTGTCCTAGTTTTACCAACATTGACACATTATATTACTGATATTCCATTGAAATACTATTTTCTAGCACAAAACCCCCAACTTTGCACAACCTTACCCATACATTAGGGTAATTGGAGATCACATATATCTCCCCCAACCATGATAAAACAACATTGAATATCACTTAAATCTTCACCCTCAATGACCTTACTTGGAGATCATGACTATTTCCTTACTCATTGACCCTTTTACACCAGGAGTGCATTGTTTGTCTTGACTGCTTAGGTTATTTTGTTGTAGTTGGCTATTATACACATGCATGTATTTTAGGTGTTGTGGATGGAAACTAATCCCATCCTATCATCTTCAACCCTTTTGTGTTTCGTAAGGTTACTTCCTACCTCAAATACCTGGGACACATTGACCTTTGGAGCTACAAATTTTATTGATTTGACCTATTAGCTATCACTTATAAGGTGTTCTTTGGTTACTTCTATTTGATTCCCCTTAACCTTACCTATTCTTGACATTGTCAACTATATCTTGTTGTGGCCTACACATATGAAGTGATTCTCAATTCTCCACCAATCACCCAATTACCTTTCTATCAAATTGGTATTAGATTCTAGTTTTTCCTCTATCTATTCCTATTTTGATGAGGGATACCTCATTTACTACTTGGAGAATCTAACTCATGTTTTTTTCTTAAAACATGTCAATAAAATTAATAAAATAAAAAGGGGAAAATGTAGACATCAAAATTATGTCACACACACGTACATAACTTCCTATGTCAAAACTCCCCTAACCCCATTTTAATAATAACAATTAATCTCCCTATCCCATACTTTTACCCCTCACACATTTAATTAATTTAAAATTAATTAATTACATTAATTAAAAACCCCTATTTCCACCTTACCTAGCCACCTCATCCTATGACTAATTATCCCTTGATGAGTCACCTCAAGACCTAGTCCCTTCATCCTAACAACCCAAGATTTATTCCCACTTCCAAACTAAATTACTTAATAGCTACTTCCTTCCTAACCTCTTATTTTTACCATTTTATAATGGGTGTCAAACTTGACATGCACAAAAATAGAAAATAGGCCAAAAATAGAAAGGTTTGCCTATTCTAAGGCTACTGACATTGGTCAACCCATGTTCAATGTTGGTGGGATCATGGTCAACTTTAGTAGGATCGTCGATGTCGATAATATAAGCCAAAATTTAACCTATAGTTTAGGTCAGTAAAAATTAATAAAATTAATTCTTACTCTTTTTTAGGCTCTCAACATTGTATTTTAAACATCCAAGCTTACAATCACCCTATTTAAGTCAATCACAATCAACAACTAAGCTCTTGAGGACCAACAACATCTGCTTGTTCTCTTTATTCAGGCATTCAGGTTCAGACTCCCTGATAGAGACCATCAACCTGGCACTTATCAATTAGTGACCAACATAACTAAGTATATCACTAATATTGTAGGTCATTTAAATATTTATTCTTCTATTTCTTTATATCTACCCTACACTACTTTACACACTTTTTACTATACCCCTGTGAGGGAGTTATAAATCTTCCTTGCTTGTTTCCCCTAGATCTAACATACCAAACCTCTAATCAGACTTAACCAAGCCATAATCTCCCTCTCATAACTCTCTCAACCTCCCTGACCTAATCCAAACCATTTTTTAGACCCAAGAAAAAACTTTACAAGCTCCCTAAACAATTATTGCCCCTATCAACCTCAGTAGCCTAACTAACATCGATCACCTACTACTGACCTTGACAGTATAACTAACATTGGTCACTCCCATACTGACATTGATGACTATAGATTTCCCTAGCCTCTTCAAAACCTACCTAGACAACTTCTAAAAAACCATAAAAGCACCTCACCTACACCCTGTCACTCTCTACTATGTATAAGTTGTTAATAATAGTAATTTTAGTTCTCTTTCACTCTCTTTTTACCTCTCTTTTAGTTATTTATTATTCTTTTACCTCTCAAAAGTGGACTATCATCTCTAGGAAAGTTTCACACATCTTAGAACAAGCATGTAGCTTGGTAGCCCACTCATTTATCTGTTAGCAAACATATTGTGGTAGTGTTTTTTTTTTTTATCTATAGGTAGTCCTGTCCAGCCAAATAGGAGTGATCACAATGTCTAAATATAGCATGCAAACCAAATCTAAGTTCATTATAATCACTTATCCCCATCCTTCTTTATGTTTTCCTTTAGACTTAAAAAGATGCACTTTATTGTGATTTCTTATTTTGATATGTAATATTGCTTGACACGAATTGACTAGGTAAAGATGCATATACATGACTGACACTAGTGTGCCGTAGAGGATTTTGTCTTATAATATGATTTTATAATATTATAATGTATTCATTTAATAAATGATTCTAATTTTAAAATTCTTAAATTAGCTTATATTGATAATCTCATCCCTTAGAGTCTCACAAGTGCAAACCTTAGTTGATTCTAATTGAACGTGCAAGCACACATCCTAAATGATATATATGGGAAAGGAAGGGTTTGAAGGATGGTTAGACTAAGTATAGACTTTTAAATAGTAGTATAGGATGCCTTACCTATTGGAGTAGTGATATCATGGACTTGGTTAGAGGGAAAATAGATACCACCCTCTTTGAAATGAGGAGGAAAATAATCTTATTTATCGATGAAATTTGGCAATGTAACTTGGAAGAGGGATGCTATGGTATAACATATTAGGTATGAATAACCTAATACAACTAATAAAAAAAGGAAACATAAGGATAGAAACTAATAGTATCTGGGGATAGGGTTTTTATACTATTCAAAGTAATTTGGGTTCATCGAATGACTTAACTATTTAAGGGAGTTATGGAATGTAAAACCCTATGTTTTTAAAGTGTTGGAATAATAAATGAGGGAGTAAATGTATAAATATTAACAACCAATAATTTTTAAAACAATTTATTTATTTGATTATTCTATAAAAAGAAATGAATTAGAAAAGGTTTAATTATCTATAAAATAGACTAAGACAGACAAGTGGTAGGATGGAACCTAGTGAAGGAATAGTGCAAGGTGTTGCCAATAGGAAACAAATATCAAAAACCATCTTAGAAAGTAGAATAGTCCCTAATTCAATGATGCACTACACTAGTGTCCTTTTCATCATGATAATGTCCCTTTTTAATAAAGCTAATGAGATTTTGGGTTTTTGTTTGCCTAATTATAAGAATCTTATGCATGTATGACTGAATGCTAGATCATTGTATGTTCCCTATTTTGTCTAATTTCAATGTGAAATCATAAGCCTCCATGTTTTTTAAGGTATTTAAGGAGCACAAGTAAGAAAAGAGTGGCATTAGGAGGGTAGGCTATATGTGACCTCAACAACCCATGTGTTGAGCATTTCCTACATACCAATACCTTGAAAGGAGATCAAGCCTAATGTATTTCTCCAAATATGAATGCTGGTGCAAGTGCAAGTGAAGGCTAGCATGAGTGCTTATTTGAGTTCTTTGAGTGTGACTTGAGGCTAGAAATATGAGTAACCTAAGATTTGGGTTGTTGTAGATGGGTGTATGTAGAAGTAGGGTAGAATAGCGAATAATGACCTTGATTTTCATAATTATTTTTGAGTTTGTTTGAGTGTTTGCATCTAATTTCCATATATGGGATAAATAAATGAAAGTGGTCTATATCATTATGGTATTTTTCAATACATGAAATGGGTCTAGGTCAACCCTAAGGTGTTTTAAAAATGGTAAGATATTTCTTGGGGGTGAAAAGAGCAATAACATAGTGAAATATAGTCCAAAGGTCTATGTTAATGTCAAAGGGGAATGAAAAGGTGAAAAAATTACCTTGGTGCCTAAGTGAAGGCTTAATGTTACTTTTGGTATGTCTGGGAATGGGTTTAACTCATGAAAAATCTAGAAAGTGATCAAGAGAGGCACTAAGATAGGTCTAAGGCTAAGATAAGGATAAGGTGGTCTAAAGTGACACTCATTACACTATAATTACATTTTAGATGATTCTAGTAAGATATAATCATAGATAAAGGGAATGAGTAAATATGTAAGATCTCAAACATGATAATGTAAAGTGACCATAGAATGATATAGCTTATGTGTATCAATATCATAGAGGTGGATGCTCCTAATGTTCATATGACATGAGTAAAGGGAAGGCCCAATATATAAAATATGAATAAATCATGTATCTATGTATGCTTGTATCACCCTCAAGTAGAAACATGGGACACATGTGTATGTAGGATTAAGTGATATGTCATCCATCAACATAGAACTAACACATAGATGACAAGAATCCAATAGGATATATAGGTTCCAAAAATATTTTTGGATTTTTTAATGTTTTTTTTTCATAATTTTTTGAAATATTTGAATAAAATGCCCTATGATCTCATCTAATGGATGGCCATAGGTATCTCCCCCACTTGGTTCCTGACAACCGTAAGTTGGATCTTTTACATTTTATACATCATCATTGGGTAGGTTAAAAAGGTACATTATGTGTTCTTCCTCACACTTTACATGTGTAGTAGAATAAGTAATGCTATCATTTGGAATGTGTATTAATTTGACATGATAAAAATAAATTCCTTTCTGATTTACATCAATTTTTACTTCCATTTGGCATAGCCAAAGAGTTTCTGGTGTAAATTCATATGGATATGTTTTAGGCATAACCCAAACCTATGTTTGAATTAATTTAAGACCATAATCAATTGGTATCATTATGTTTCCAAAGGCGTCTTTCAACCTCCATTATTTTTTAAGTATTTTTTATCGATGCTAAAATTTTTAAAACATATTACATTACAATTATATTTTTCTTGTGTAGGATCAATATGGTTATGATAAAAATAAGCATCACTCATGAATAAGGTAATTGTTAAATTTTGTTGGCATGAATACATTTTGTTGTGTTTATTTTGGGATTCTTGAATAGGACATGAACCTTGGATTAGACCCATGTTGAGTAACTATTTTTCATTCAATATTTCTCCCTAAATATGGTTATTCAAGCCTACTATATATTTCATGAAGCATTGGATTACCACTAGTCCTGTAGGTTACCTATAGTAGAGGTAAACCTCTAGGTTTAAAGGCTAGCTCCCAAGATTAGTATTTTATAGCTTATCACCCACACTAATTGATTAATTAAATAAAAAAGGATATAAGGAACATTAAAATTAACCTATGTTAATGGAGGTGAAACACCAAATATTAGTTCACAAACAAACTTACATATACACTAAGAAAGAAAACTACCAAAACTAACCTCAACTCGTGTTTCTCATATAGGTAGATTGATATGCATATATAGAATTGGGTGAAAATAAGGTTTGATATTGGAAACTACAACTCCCTCTCACACTTTGTTTACACCTTAACAAACAATACAATACATGAGACCTATTAGAAGAGATGCCACTCACACAATGCATATAAGGGTAGGATGAAAGCTAGGATAAATCATCTTCATAACTTGTCAATCAAATACACCACTTGAGATACTTAGGCAAGATGTGTATAAATTAAAACAACTTCATAACTTTATTCAAATTAAAAACAAGGTTCCAAACCATTGTAGACACCTAAATCTAGCCACCAATGACCTCCAATCAGGCTTTTGGCCAATTTCCACCCAAAATGCACAATTTGGCCTAAAAACACTAAAATACTCTAAATAATGTGAAACTAATATATTCAAGTGCCAATTGTGGCTAGATTATCCCTAAATGGGGCAATGCAATTTATGGGCTAGCTAACTTTGATTAGATCATTTCGAGTCAAAATGCCAATTTTGTACCTAGGTGCTCTGGATTGATCTTTCCTATCAAATCTCTTACACAAGACACTTGCCTTTGTTATTTATTATTAGTAACTTCCTAAATAGGATAATCGATCCAATGCATCTGACATTTCCTTCTAATTCCAATGTAGTTAAATTTTGGACCAATAACAAGGCATTTTGATCAATTTGAGTAATTTGTACACAAAGTGCTTAATCATGCTTAAGAGCTAATTAAACTAAATTAGAGCATAATCAAGAATTCCATGAAAACTTGTTGAATACTTATTTTTGGAAATTAATATTGAATATCTACATCATTAGGTGACCTCATTTCTTGAGAAGACATCCTTAGGCCATAAATGCCACAAATATCAGGATTCATGCCTCTCATGCCTCATCAAGTCCCTCAATGCCTCTTAATTGCTCCTCTATCCCAAATATTGATGAGCCTATTTATCAATTTTATTTGCAAAATTGGATTAATCCTTATCCACACATCTTAATCTTGAGATGGATGGTTTTGGTTGATTCTGATCAATATCAAAAATCTATAAATAGAGAGGCCATGAACGTCATTTCCAAGCTATTTTGGTGAAAAGTTATTATGCTCAAATATCTTCAAAAGCCATTTAAATTAGTGTTACAATGCCAAATTGATTCCAATACAAGCCAAGTTGAATCCAAAGGTGTCAAGGAGAAATGGAGGTAGACAAGCTTCCATTGACAAGGACTTCATGAGCACAAGCTGAACAAGCCACTACAACAAGCATTTTAGAGCATCCAAGGGAGTTAAAAGAAGGTTTCTTCTGAATTTTAGTTGTGTATTTTATTAATTTTTATTAACTAAGCTCTCCCTAGTGTCTAGGCCTAGAGTTGTTATGCTATTTAGTGTGTTTCTTTCATTTTTTTTCATTTTGAAACTAACACCATACTAACCATCCTCTCTTGAGTCAAATTCCTAGATTATATAATGGCACATCCAGTGGGACTAGACACATCCCACACATGAATAAGATCACTTTGTAGATTTCAAATATTAATTTGGACCATTAAAACTCTTGAAAATTGATTTTCTAAATTGATTTTTTTATTTTTGTTTGCCATGGGTTTACACAGTAATCGACGTCGATTAGTAAAATCGACATCGCTTTGATAGATTAATTGGCATTAGTTAGTAAAATTGACATCAATTGGATAGATATCCTTGATCACATTGGTATAATTGATATCAGTTAGATAACCATCACCAGTTATGTAATCAACTTCTTTCACTATGTTTTTCTTTAAACATAGACCTGAGACCTCTTTTTTTAAAGTTTATTGTTTCAAACCTAAAAGAGCTTCAAGGCTAAAGGACATGCTAACATTTTTTTTGCAAGACCAAGCTTGAAATTTGATAAAAACATGTTTTATATCACCTTTTGCATGCTTAAAAATCAATTAGGAACCTTGTTTTATTGTTTAACAAAAAAATTTAGATGTTTATGGTGAAAATTTTAAAAGTTTGCAACTAAGACCAAGGGGTCAACTGAACACCACCTCATTTTTTGAATTTGGGCTTAAAATTGAACTCACACTTTAGATTCTCTGTATTTACTTATTTGTTTTAGTTAAATTTTTGTTTGGAAAAAATAAGGGTGTTATATGTATGCTCTTCCATTTATCCCCCTTAGGGAACCCTTGGAATTAAAAGTGTCATTCCTATTGAAAAAACCCTAGCCCAAGGCTTAGAAATAATTTCATCTCAAGCATTCCCCAAAAACTCATCAAAGTTTGGGTGACCTTGAAAATGACCCTAAAGTATTTCTATTAGTCTTTTATTTTCATGTAAACTTAGCTTATGAGGGGGATGTCATTGCCTCCCATAAGTTATTTAGGGAAGATTTGACCTAGGGTTTCAAATCTTGGCATTGACTTCACTTACTCTTTTTGAGTTATACTCGGGATATATCTACATTTGGACATCACACTAAACTGAGCAAATAATAGGATGTAGTGGTTTTAAAAAGGACTAAACCTTTTTATAACTAGTCAATGCTACAGTCACCCAATTCCCATGCTTTTTTTTGCATTTTTTGATGTGAAAGTCATTGTGCAATTTATTCCCCTAGAAATGTTTGAAAGCTTTCTAGTTTAGTAAACCCCACATTGGCATACCCTTTATAGAATTTGGATGATTATACTTAGTGTATTCTGGTCATTTTTGCTTGGTATGTTTTGAGACTAGAACTTGTTTGTTTGTTCATAAGCCATGTCAAAACCAATTTGTCTATGAATCACTCTTTTGTATAAAGAGGCATTATGCTACCCATTTTAAACCACACTTGTGCCTTGAAAATTTTGTTAAACTTGTTTGTGTGTGTGTCATTTAAGTTGCAAAGCATAGTGTTATGTTGCCCAAATCATGCTAAAACCATTTTGACTTTGAGTCTTTTGAAGCATAACATTGACCACATCATTTGAACATGTTTATGCCATTAGGATGCTCAATTTGTTTCAAAAATAGTTTACCATTGTATCAAAAACCATTTGTTTCAAACCATGTCATGCATACCGTTTGAACCTTTATCTTCTGTCATCATGTTGTTAGATCTTGTCTAACTTATTTGGTCAAATCCTAGTTTTCAACATTGAGTTTTCAATTAGCCTTGTCAAGTTTGGATATAAACATTGATTGATTTTTTTTAGGCCTCAATTCATGGGGCAAACACATTGATCATTCTCTTTTGGGTTGCATAACTTTGGTTAAATGATTACCCAGATTTAAAAATTGTTGATGGTTTATTTGTTTAACTCCTATCCTCATCATTGTTTGTGCCTTTATTTGGGAGAACATAGCCCTTCTCAAATACCATTTTGTCTTATGCATTATGCCAACTAATCATGTTTATGTTTATTTTGTATTTTGAGTCTATGGCAAAGTTATTTCCAAACTTACTAGACTAAATCAAATCACATCAACCTTTGTTTCAAGTCTAGATTTTGACACTATTTTACCAAAATTCCTAGCATATGCCTATTTGTTTGAGCCTAACTTTTGACTCTGCATTTGGATAAAAGACCTAGTAACTCAACTTTTTCCTTTCCTAGTTTAGACCTTTGTTTGGAACACTTTGGCCTAGACCTTTGACATGCTAATTTTTATTCAAATGCTTAACCTTTTATGTGTATGAAATTTGACATTAGACATTTGACATTAGGATATTTTATGCCAAGTCTTAGCACAAAACATTTTAGAGATACAACTCCACTTTCAAACCACATTGGAGATATAGATCCACCCCTTTAACCAAGTTGGACTAAGTTTGAACCATTTCTCCTTTAGATCATTTTTCAGAGTTTGTAGAACTCTAAGCCTTCTTTTTTTTGGATATTTCATCACTTATGTGGATATGTCTAGCTATACTTATGGTGGATTCATGTAAAATACAACTTATGATAGAATGGATACATAAAATCCCACTAGGAACCCCTATAAAGAAATATTTTTTGAGTTTTATTATTCTTCCTATAATACTTCATATGGGGAACATAGTCAAAATCCAAAAAATCAAAATCAAGACCTTGATTGGCATGAAGAGGCTTATAAGTAAGACTTTGAAGACCCAACTACAAATAATGTTGTTTGGGATATGAATCCATACCCTCTTTTCAATAATTAGTACATCGAATATAGTCAAGAACCAACTTATGATCCAACTCATGACAGGATGATATGGTTTATGAGGAAGACTTAGATGCTTTGTCTTATGTGAGTAATTAACCTCCACCACAACATACCATTTCTTCCAAGACCAAATGTTTCACCATTCCCATACCAAGACCTTGTCCTTTAGTTTGTGTAAGAAATCAAGCCCCATAATACCCTATCGTTACCATCTCAAGACTTTGTCCTTTAGCTTGTGCGATCAATCAAGCCCCATAATGCCCTATCATTACCATCTCAAGACTTTGTATTTTGGCTCATTTGAACAATCATGCTCCTCAAGGCCCTACTATTATCTAACCATAAATCATTTCTCATCCAGTACCAATCCCATCCAAACCTCAACCCATCCAATCATTTGAAGACCAAGCTATGTTTAAAATTGGTATTTTCCAACTCATTGAAAACAAAAGCCAATAAAACCAACCAATCTTAGATGTTTTTATTAAACCAACCACTTGTGATAATCCAACTTATGATGAATCACCTATTGATCCTATACTAGTTGTGAAGGAGTCTCACTCTGACAAGCTAGTCTTTATTGAGTCACTTCTTAATGATTATAACTGCCTTTGGTAAAATCATTACCTTGACCATGTGCCTATTTTTCAAGAGCCTCCTATTGACAATCTAGTATTTAAGGAGTTGTATCTTGCCTATTTCCCATCTTAGAGGACTCTCACTTTAACAAACTAATTTTTTTGGAGCCCATTAATCCATCATAGGTCATTACTTGTCCAAAACTAGATATTCAACAAGACATCATTATAACAAATTACCTGTTAGATGAAAAATCAAATTTAGATTTAGGTTATATTCTTGAATCAACATTAGATTTAGCATCATAATTATAATCAACATTAGATTTAGAGTCACTTAAGTTAGAATCATATTTAGAAGAAGAATATGTTCATAGTTGTTACAACATTGGTTACACATGCCTTGTAGATCAATTTGAATACATTTATGATCTTTCTATGGTTTTTTAGGATGATTACTTTAGATTCAACACAATTTATCATAGTATATTCTACAAGTATTATATAGCTTCTCCCCATTCCATTAACATTCCATAGGCCATTACCATCAACCAAAATATCCATATCATTAGCATTATATCTCCCACAAATGTTGATTAGGATTGATAGAAGCACACTTTGTTAAACTGCATCCATGGTGACATAGCAATTGAATAAGTGTAAGGAGGCCAAAACCACATTCATATAGTAGAGGAACACTCTCCTAGTGAAACCTTTTCAGAGGTGCTAGGGGACAATCAAATTCAAAACATAGCATCTTCTAGTGAAACTTTTTTAGAAGTGTTAAAAGATTATCAAAGTCAAAAGTCAACATTCTTTAGTGAAACCTTCTTGGAGGCATTACGAGATAATCAAGATGAATTCATTGGTGAAAACCTATTTGAGGCACTAATAGCTTAGCACAAAATTTCTTCACTACTTGATGAAGACAAAATCAAAGATCAAATCAAAATAGCTTCCTATCTTTAGCCTAATCAAATGGTATCTACTCTCAAGATCAGATAATAGAAAAATTTGGTGGTCCTCTCGAGAGAACAAGCCTTCGGCCCCACCACAACCAAAATTATGTTAAATCTGACATCAACAACATTATGTGTGACTAAAATTCTTAATATTCATTTGTTACCCAACCATTCCATATTCCATTATCATCTGCCATTCCATTTCACAATCAAACCTACCATCCATTATTTGTCCTTATTTACCATCCATGGCCACACTTTCCTTTGTAGAGGCTATAAAGATACCTTATCTCGACACTTGAAAGAATCAAAATCAATGACCAATGATGATCACAAAATCATTCTCGACATCAAAATCTATAGGCCATTTTTGATAGAGTATTTATTTAGATGAGGTGTGGGATAGAAATTAACATGATTGAGTATTCTATTTGTATCATTTATTGATTAGGATTTGCATCTCCCCATTAGCAGGAAAAATAGAATAAAAAACCACACCCAAGCTAAAAATATGTACCATACCATTTCACATGCCATTACCATTATTATATATGCTTATTTACCATTATTTTAGATCCCAACCATTTACCCCATCACTTGGGGGAAACCTTCTTACCATTTTATCCAATCTATCTAGACCATCATTATCTGTAGTGATACCATATCATCCTTTCATTCTATTCCTATCTAGACCAAAGCCTATATTTAGTCATCCTACCCAATCCTATTTTAATATTGGTTCATTTGGTTCTTCTTGCACCTTTTACAGGAGGATTCTAATCAGGTTTCAAAAATCAATCCAATCCATATTTCAATGACAGTCTATGAAAGTAGTGTGACAGTTGATTTGGAAAGATATCTTTCATCTTATCAAGTTTGTTTATGTGACCCTGATTATAACCATCTACAGGAAAATCAATGTGTCACCAGTCTTGCTACTAATTATAATCACCTATGGTTAAATTTGTATCATTGACCTATACCATTGTATCCTAGTTATATCTAATTATGGGCAAACTAGGGACAACACTTGTTTATCATGTATTACCACATCACCTTACCATTAATATTTTCATTTGATTGGCCATTTTTTGAATTTGAGAACTTGTGGGACCTAGTTGGTTTTTCCATACCTTTTGTGTGGATGTGATTACTATGATTTAAGGTCATTTCAATACCAAGTCAATCATGCTCAATTCATGTTGAGGTCACCTTAGTCCCCCTTTCCATACGCTATCACCATTTTGCAAGCAACCTAAGCTAAATGCTCTTACCATTTTGTGAGTAGGTATCTTGTCATTATCTAACAAGTTAAGATACCTAAAAATGCCAAAAACATTCATAACATTTCAAAAATCCAAAAACATCTATTATATCTAAGCCTACTCAGTTATCCTTGATCTACCTTACTGGGGCATTATCATTGTTAGGATGCTTTCTTTTACTTTTGTTTTTAGGATTTTTATTTATTTGTTTATTTTAATTTATTTATTTATTTATTTTTATTTGTTTATTCACTTGCCTATTTGTTTGCTTTCATCACTGTTGCCTTGACTCAGTCTATATGTGTTCATTGGGTGATTCCTAGAGCACATTATTCTTGAGTCCATCCATATTCATACGTCAACATTACCATCATGGTTTTTATCATTGGTGCATTGTTTTTGAGTGTTTATTAGATCAAGATTTAGTCCTTATGCATATATTAGGATAGTATTCATGGTGTTCTATCATGAATCCTACCATCACATTCTACAACAAAAATTAGCTTTAGACAGGTCTATAATCAATGAAACTACAAAATTTTATCCTTGACACCTTGGAAAATCCTCCCATGCCACACTTGATCAATATAACTCATTTGACCATTCTAGTTGTATCATTTCTAGTCAGGACATGCATCTCCTCATTGGTAGGTACAACTAAATCATTCACATTGATCAATCTTATTCTTCTATTCATCTATTTCATCACTTTTCCCCTACTCATTTTTAATCTATATTCCAAGTTATATCCTTGAGTTATGCTTGCCAATCAGCCCTAACTAGGGCATAATCATCTTTAGCCAATTTGGGTCTACTTAATAATTACAACCACCTATGGACAAATAATTATTTTAAATTTTATTCTTGATTATAACCACCTTTGGGCAAATCAGTATCCTTTTTACATCAATGCATGCAAGCATTTTCTTATTTGGATTAATCTCAACCACATATTAATTCCACCTTTCTTCTTGTTTCTTTTTGAGGGATCATTCAACAATAAATATGACTACCACTCCCTCAAGGGGGCATCATCATAAGCTTCTCAAAACCATTTGGAGCTTTATTCTTCAACCATCATCTTCTTTTTGGCATACAGGTCATCTCTCATTATTTGAGAAGACATTGTTTTTCCTATGGTTTACAACATCTTTCCAAATACGGGCAAACTATAGACACCTAAATCTAGCCACCAATGACCTCCAATCAAGATTTTGGCCAATTTCCACCCAAAATGCATAATTTGGCCTAAAAACACTAAAAAATGCTAAATGATGTGAAATTAACATATTCAAGTTCCAATTTTGGCTAGAGTATCCCTAAATGGGGTAATGCAATTTATGGGCTAGCTAACTTTGATCAAATCATTTTGAGTCAAAATGCCAATTTTGTACCTAGGTGCTTTGGATTGATCTCTCCTATCAAATCTCTTACACAAGACACATGCCCTTGTTATTTATTGTCAATAACTTTTTAAATTGGATAATGGATCCAATGCATCTGACATCACCTTACAATTCTAATCCAGTCAAATTTTAGACCAATAATAAGGCATTTTGATCAATTTAACTAATTTGTGCACAAAGTGCTTAATCGTGCTTAAGAGAAATTAAACCAAATTAAAGACTAATCAATAATTCCATGGAAAATTATTGAATACTTATTTTTGGAAATGAATATTGAATATCTACATCATCAGGTGACCTCATTTCTTGGGAAGACATCCCTAGGCCATAAATGCCACAAATATTAGGATTCATGCCTCCCATGCCTCATCAAAGCCCTCCATGCCTATTAATTTCTCCTCTATCCCAAATATTGATGAGCCTATTTATCAATTTTAATTAAAAATTTGGATTAATCCTTGGACACACATCTCAATCTTGAGATGGATGGTTTAGGTTGATTCTAATCAATCTCAAAAATCTATAAATAGAGAGGCCATGAACATCATTTCCAAGATATTTTGGTGTAAAGTTATTATGCTCAAATATCTTCAAAATCCATTACAATTAGTGTTACCATGCCAAATTGATTCCAAGCCAAGCCAAGCCAAAGCCAAAGGTGCCAAGGAGAGATGAAGGTAGACAAGCTTCCATTGCCAAGGACTTCATGAGAACAAGCCAAGAAAGCCACTACAACAAGCATTTTGGACCATCCAAGGGAGGTAAAAGAATGCATTTTTTGCATTTTACTTGTGTATTTTATTCATGTTTGTTAACTAAGCTCTCCCTAGTGTCTAGTCCTAGAGATGTTATGCTAGTTAGTATGTTTCTTTTATTTTATTTTCATTTCAAAACTAACACAATACTAACCATCCTATCTTGAGTCAAATTCCTAGATCAATATCATTAGGGCTTTACCATACTAGGTGTGTACTAGATATAATTTCCAAAATGGCTTACATTTATAGAGCATAGGAGAAGAAAGATAAGAAGAAAAGTGGAAGGATCACAAGATCAAGTGTAAACATATGATAAATATTACAATTTGAGAGAATGAGTTTTAAAACAAACCATGAAATGGTCTTGGACAAATGTCCATCTGAAATGTATCATTCTCCCTCAAGGTGGTGTAGAATTCTTTAATATCCTTTTTTGAAACTGCCATCTAGTGATCAATCCACTTGACTAATTGAAACATCTATAGGGATTCTTGGCACATTTTAGTTATAATGAGAAGATTTGAACAATATTATAATATCCCTCATACACATCCCTAACTGGTAGCCTTCCTCTTGACACTTGTGTTACCTATCTACAGTCATTCATCACTAACCCTCTATGTATGTATTCACACTTGTTATCTAAGTGACCTACAAATTTTCATGGAGATATGTTTTAGAGGTGTTAAGACACATTTTTAAGACCCCTTTATACTTTTTTATATCAAATAGACCTCAATAAAATTGAAATATCCCTTCTCACTTCAAATCTTTGATAGTCATGATCCTTATCACTATGTTTTTCTAGACTGCCTGTAATGAAACATTCAACATAGGAAATGTCATGCATCACATAGGTTATAAATTAGTCTTAATATTTTGTAAAATTATATATAAACATCTCACAATGGTTTTCATTGAACAATTCTCTTCTTCTCCTATAGAACTAGTCAAATCTTTCAAGAAACACCATATTTGGGCCTATCTGTACGAGTGATAGTATGGAAAAAGTGGATGGTGAGGGGCCTAATAGATTAAAAAACTATTTCAAAACACTTTTAATTCATTTTACCACTTCTATATTCACCTCCATTCATATTTTATCCATTGGATCTAAATAAGGGTTTTGAGAAGGTTTAAAGTGTCTTGAATTGTTAACAATGGTTTATAAAAAACCAAATGCTAAAAATATAAAAAAATTCCATTGAGGTAAATAAAATGACCCCCATCAACTATCCCCAACTCCCTTATTCACCATGCAATACCTCTATACAAATTTGAGTGAATGAAACTGGCCCTCGAGCTCTTACAATGCATTCTAGGTAGGTTTATCATAGAATTGGGTTAAAACGGCTAATCTTGGTGATAATATCTACAAACAAATGGTTATAACTAGTCCTAAATTATTCCCTAATATAACTCAAAGTGTTTTTAAGGTTCTCATGTCATGTGAATCAATTTAGGCATCTAAGTGTTCATATCTAGTCTTAGGCCTAATAAGCATAACTATGTATATAACCCACCTATGTGTGATCCAATAGATGTAATTATTTAAAACTCTTTGTCTATTTTCATTTAAACTATAAAAAAATCCTACATTTATTCAAGATCTTTCATTCATCTTTTCACTCTCCCATGAACCATGTTTGTAAATTGTGTCTTGACTGGGAGTGCCCTCTATCTAAGACACAATAGAGGGCATCTCCCATGTTTTCCTGATCAAATTGAGACTTTATAGAGATTTATTAGGTCATGATGGTGTTTTTTAATGATTTTTTAAAAAATTATCATGTTTTTAAATTCTTTAACCTCCCGACTTATTAAAATTGGCTTACTCGATCTGTACATTATAAGCAAGGTTTAGTTAACTATGAGTTGGGGTATAGATCCTAGTCTTTGCTCTATTTATCATATCCTTAAACGTCAAAAGAGAGTGATATATCCTTATGAGAGTGATTTTTAATATTCATTCAATATTATCTCTTTTCCAATATTCTAAACTTTCATCTTGCATGAGCCAAACTAGTCTGCAATATGATTCTAACTATGTCACATGTAGGTGGCAATAGGATCCTATAAGTGTTGATGTTTTCCTAAATAATACATGTAAATATGATATAATCCATATAATAGTGATAATTTCATCTTTTAACTATGCTTCATCAACTAATCTTGCCTTTTCACTAGCCTAGCTATTCTACTGATTGTATCACCTCTGAGTACTCATTTAGACAATCAAGAATTCTTATAGTTAGACATTTCTTATTTAAACACTATGATTCATGCTTTTGATTATTTTTGAGGTCATTAATACTATATCTCATATGTATGAACTTTTACTACGCCTATAGACTATGCTCCCATCTCTCATTATAGGTCATTATTGCATGTTATAGGTTCATTGGCTTTTGTTACTATGTTTACTGACTGCTTATAGTAGAAACTTGATAGGAATGAAAGTCCCTCAATATTCATTATCTCTTACATAAAAACTTATTTTCATGTCTTGACATTAACTTTATGCCTAAGCTAAAACAATTAAAACATTAGTCTCCTACAGACCTCATGGTCTTGAAGCAACAAATGACACTATTTAGAGAAAATATTTTTGATAATTGAAGGTAAGGTTTCCCTTAAGCAACCTTTATTGCTCTGGTTTACTAAAAGGTTTGAGTTGAATTCAATATTAATCTTTATGGGCCTTGAATAGAATTTAGAACCTCCATTAAAGTCTTTTTATTATACACAACCTATTCCTTGGATTTTGAGTAGCCTTACAGTCCTATGTACACACCTATAGGTTGATTGTAAGTGATTGTGTACATCAGAGCTATGATCATTCTTCACTTGGTGTACTATAAATTCATCTTCATCAACTTCTAATATTCTCAATGGTAAATATGGACTATTCATTTTATGCAAGAAGTGAAAACAACATATTAACATTGCCTTGAAATCACGCATAGGATAACATAACATTACAACTGACAAAACCCTATCTTACAGACCATGATGTCAACTTCTAACTCAATGAGAGTGATTTTACTAATCATTTAAAATAAATGCATGTAGACTAGTTTTAAAACTACATGAAAATGATGGTCATATTATACAAGTGCATATACATCACTGGTTTTTCTTAGGTCAAAGAAAATAGAGAAGAAAACTAGAGCCAGTGGGAATGTGCAAGTAGATTAGAGTCACTATAATTATTAATGATGGGTCATCAAGAAAAAACTAACATTGTTTTAACTATTTATATGGAAAGGAAGGCCATGAAGAATAATTTCATCCATGAAAAGTATTCATCTCAACTCCTGTTGTCCTATCTATACTAAGAGTAAATCGGTTGAACTATTTAATCTTGTCTAAGAGATTGATGAAGGAGATGGGATGATTTTCACTATTTTTGGGACTTTAAAATAAATTTAATCTTTGATTTTATCTATGGGGATATGAAAAGACACTATTGAATCCTTCCCACATGTCAAAAGCTATCTTGTAGTCTATACAACTTTAGAAATTCCCAATTTTTTCAATTGATCTTCTTATTTTCAATGTTTAACATAGAATTCTAGTTCTAAAGTGGGTAATAACATGTACATAACATTATAAAAATTAACTTATAGTTTTACACACTATTCCTAAGTCAAAAACTATAAAATTTCATTAGAAAGGACAACAAAGGTGACATAAAGGGACGTTAAGACAATGACACAAATGACCAAGGTGTTAAACACATTAAATGACCTTTATGACCATTATATAATTTATAAAAACCCTATCTGAAGTTTTAAAATTTATGGGGTTGATTTATTTGACCAAAGGGTCAAATTGGTCAACATTTTGGTGATTTTTGAGGAGTAACATGTTTGGTATACCAAGGACCAGTTGCCTTCTCCTATCCATTGGGATATGGAGTCACCTATACACCACATATTACATTGAAGTGCCTATAAAAATAACTCAAAAACACTAAAAAAATATGGAAATAGACACACAAGACAAGACAAGAAGTCAAACACACTTGTGTTCTCATGAACACTTAGGGAAAACACAAACCAACTTAAACAAACTAACCTAAATATAATTCTTCCTCCTAGATAAAATAGGAAGTTTGAAATGTTTCTTATACCATTAATTGAATGAATACATGAATCATGTTTCCTTTTGAGCATTGACATTGATATCTCTAATTATTTCATGATGTTTTCCAATCTCCTTGACATAGTCCTCAATGAGACTATAACCAGTGCAAGCATATCACCCATGAAGGTGATTTATTATTTTGAATCAACCGTATTCTCATGGTATTATTAAACTAAAACTTTACCTAATTTTACTTCATCAAGTCATGTCTCTTTAACCTCTATGGTGTTTTGAATGAGATCAATCTCCTTATCAAATACAAGCTCATTAGATGTTACTTCAATAAAATTGACACTTTGGGAGCTATCATGTTGTAATTAAAAAGACAAAGCATCTTTAACAACACCTTAAACTTGGACAGTAGGAGGTATAGGCCTTTTAAGATCCTCAAATTGACTACATACCTTGTAGAATCTTTGCCATAAATCATCTATCTACATAGAGTCATCAACAACCTCTTCTTATTTTGTATTCTCAGGTTTAATATCTTACTCATACACATGAAAAACAACTAACTCAATAGATGTGAAGTCCTTCTCAATCAACTCTTCTTTCATGTCTTGAATAAACTCCTTGTGGATTACTACAACATAACCTTCAACATCTTTTCCTTCACTTAACAATATTTAATTTCACTTATTTTCACCAAGGGGAGTCCCTGTAGTGATATCTTCCTCATAGATTCTCATTTCATATTCTTGGTCATCTACAACTTGAACTTGTTATTCTTTTATTACCTCCCATAATATAGGTTCTAATTCAATAAGGGATGAGATGGGAGGGTGATGAACAAATTCATGGGTTAGAGGAGAAATTGGAGGTGATATGGAGAATCATTAATGGGCTTGGGAATCGAGGTTTATTGAATGAACTCATGTTAAGATGAAAAGTTAGATTGATCAATGGGAGAGACACCTTTTTCAAAAAGAGTTTCAATTTTATCATATCCTTCTTGATGCTCTTCAACATCTACAAGTTGATCCTTAACCTCTTGGTTTTTTCACATTTTTAGTCCATCTATTGATTATTGGATATAATTTCTTGCTAGGTACAGTTGTTCATTGATATCATATTGGGTTTTTCCTTCAACTAAACTCCAAATTTTCATTAACCTTTAAACCTAATCTCTCAACCAATCCATGATATGAATAAGGAGCACATAAAACTCTTCATCCCATATTCTCATCTCTTCTTCATTATCTAATAAATTTTGCATGAGTGCCAATAAGGATTTAGCATGATATGAGATTGAAGTAGGAGGAGGAATGGAATAATAACGTTATTTTAAAGCTTAAATTTATTTAATTAGTGTCCTACTTTGAGCTTATAGTAATTTATTTCTTGCTTTCTAATATCTTGATTTCTAATCAATAGGATCATCTAATTCCTCAGGTTGAGATAGATATGGAGACACTTATTGACATTTTTATTGATAGGATTTTTCATATAATTCTTCATAGATAAGTTCAAGAACATCATGTTCATATGTAAGAGGAATAGGGTGATCATACGACTACCATAGCTCATAAGACTGATAACCACTTTGATAAGGTTATTGAGGAATATAGCATGGGTCATAACAAGGCTGATAAGGAAGTGCATAATAGGGATTCTCAACATAACCATCCATACCAAATTCATGATTCAATTTAATAAAATATCTTATAATATATACCTCATATTCTTACAACTAGATGATTTCATTTGGATTTTCCATTGGTGTTTGATAACATGTTTCCAAAAGTTGATTATAGGCAAAACACACAAACAATTCTTTTACTTTTTTAGATATTGGTCCCACTATTCATTACATAAATATTTTCACTTAATATTTCACCCTAGAGATTTTTTTTCAAGCCTACTCTATATTGAGTGAAGCATTGGATTACCTCTAAGCCTATGGGATACATGTAGCAGAGGTAAACCTCTAGGTTTAAGGGCTAGCTCCCTAGATTAGTATTTTATAGATTATCACCTGATATAATTGTTTACTTGGATACAAAGTAATATAAATAAAATTAAAATCAGCCTATGCTAATAGAGGTGATATACCAGAGATTAGTCCACAAAAACACTTGCATATGCACTAAGGAAGAAAACTACCAAAACTGATCTCAACTCCATGACCTTATAGCATAAGTGTTTCTCATAGAGGAAGATTTATATGCATATCTATATGTGGGCCAAAATAATGTCTAATAATAGACACTAATATTCACTCTCACACTTTTAATACACCTTAACAAACAATACACTACATGAGACTTGTTAGAAGAGATGCTACTCACACAATGCATACAAGGGTAGAATGAAAGTAAGGAGATATAATATTCATCACTTGTAAATAAAATACACCTGTTGATATAATTATTTAAAATGTGTAGAGAATAAATAAACTTCATAAATTTATTCAAAGGAAAACCAAGGTGCCAAACTAGTAGGGCTTCACCATACTGTGTACTAGATATAATTTCCAAAATGGCTTGCATTTAAAGAGAATATGAGAAGAGAGAGAAGAAGAGAAGTGTAAGAGTCACAATAAAAAGTGTCAAGCTATGATAAAAAATTAAAATTTTATATACTTATGTGGAAAACAAACCATTAAATGGTATTGGACAAGTGTCCACCTAAAATGCATCATTCTCCCTCAAGGTGGAATATAATTCTTCACTATCCTTCTTTGAAACTACCCTTTGGTGATGAGTCCACTTGATTGATTAAAACCAATATATGCATCCTTGAAACATTATATCTATCATTATATTATTTCAACAAGATTTTAACATCCCTCATATGCCTCCCTAACTAATAGCCTTCTTCTTGACACTTGTGTTCATTGTTTGTAGTCATTCATCACTAGCCCTCTAGGTTTATCTTCACACTTGTCACGTAATTGAATTTCATATGCTCATGGAAATGTGTTTAAAATGTTTTAGGAAACCTATTTAATACCCCTTTGTACTTTTTTCTATTATATAGACCTCAATTAAACTCATATATCCCTTCTCACTTCCAATCTTTGACAATCATACTCACTATGTTTTTCTAGACTATCTATAATGAACCACTCAATAGAGGTAATTTCCTGCGTAAAAAATGTTATAACTTATTCTTATGAGTTAGTATAATTCTCTATATACCTCCCATAATTTGTGTCATTCAATAATTATCTTCTACTCCTTTAGAACTAGTCAAATCTTGTAAAAAAACACCATATTTGGTCCTGTTCGTATAAGTGATAGTATAGAAAATATGGATTGTGAGGGGAATAAGAGTGTAATAAAACCAATTAACAACACTTAAAAAGTCATTTAAACAATTTTAAATTAACTTTCATTCATCTTTTCTCCATCGAGTCTAAATAAGGGTTATGAGAGGGTTTTAAGTGTCTTAGATTGTTAACAATGGTTCATAAAAAACTAGAAACTAAAACTCCAAACCAATTCCATTGATGGAAATAAAATGACCCCTTTCAACTATCCCTAAATCCTTGAGTCACCATGCAGTCCTTTTATACAAATATGAGTGAATGAAACTAGCCCTCGAGATCTTATAGTACATTTTGGGTAGGTTTATCATAAAATTGGGTCAAAATGGTTATAATTAATCTTCCATTATTATTTTAATTTAATAAAAGTGTTTTTAATGTTTTCATGTCATGTGAATCAAACTAGGAATCTCAGTGTTCATATCTAGACTTAGGCCTAATAGGCCTAACTTTGTATATATCACACCTATGTGTGATCCAATAGATGTGAGGATTTCCAAAAATTTATCCATTTTAATTTAAATGGTAAAAAAATCCTAAATTAAATCAAAAATAATAATTTATCATTTCACTCTCCCATGAACCATGTATGTAGCTTGTGTGTTGACTAGGAGTGCCCTTTATCTAAGATAAAATAGAGGGCATCTCCCCTATTTACCTAAATAAATTAAGACTTTAGAGAGATTTATTAGGTCATGATGGTGTTTTTTACTTAGTTTCAAAACTTTATCATGTTTCAAAACTCATTAACCTCCAAACTTCCCAAAACTGTCTCACTCAGTCTATATACTATAGGTAGGTTTTAGTTGACTGTAAGATGGGGTAGAAAACTTAGTATTTACTTTATTTCTCATATCCCTAAAGGTCACAAGGAAAGTGATATATAATTTTTAGAGTGATTTATCATATTAATTTAATCTTATCTCTTTTCAAATCTTTCAAACTTTCATCTTGCATGAGCCAAACTAGTCTACAATATGATTCTGACTATGTCACTTATAGGTGGTAATTAGGAAACACCAGTAGGCTCCTATAGGTTTTGATGTTTTCTCAAAGAATACATATAAAGGTCAGTTCATACATATAATACTAATCATTTCATATCATAACTCTACTTCATCAACTAATCTTTCCCTTTCACTAGCCTAGCTAGTCTCCTGACTGTATCGCCTATGAGTACTCATTTGGAGAATAAAAAATTCCTATAGGTAGACATTTCTTGTTTAAACACTATGATTCATTATTTTTATTATTTTTTAGGTCATAAAACTCTCTCTCATATTTTTTAACCTTTTCTTATGCCTGAATATTATGCTCCCATCTCTCATTATAGGTCATTATTGTATGCTACAGGCTCATTGGCTTTTGGCACTGTGTTTACTAATTGCTTACAATAGAAACTTGATAGGAATGAAAGTACCTCAATCTTAATTCTCTCTAACTTAGAAACTTATTTTAATTTATTGAAATTAACTTTAAGCATAAGCTACAATAATGGCAATATTAGTATCCTAAAATCTCGTGGTCTTCAACCAATAGATGACACTATCTAGAGCAAAAATATATTTCAGAGAAGTTAAGGTAAGGCTTCCCTTAAGAAACCTTTCTTTCTCTAGTTGACTACAAGGTCTGATTTGACTACAATATTAATCACTATGGGCCTTGAATATACTTGATAAAATCCATTCGAGTATTGGTAATGTACACAACCTATTCTTTAGGTTTTGAGTAGCCTTACAGTCCTTTATACACACCTATAGGTGATTGTAAGTATGCACATCAAAGATCTAATCATTATTCACTTGGTGTACTATAAATTCATATCCATCAACTTCCAATCTTCTCAATTAGAAATATTTACCATTAATTTTATTTAATAAGTGAAAACAATATATTAACATTGCTTTGAAATGACACACAGGAGGACAACACATTGCAATTGGTAGAACCCTATCTTGTAGACCATGATGTTAACTTTTAGCTCAATAAGAGTGGTTTTAATAATCCTTTCACATCCACATGTGAATATTAGTTTTAAAACCACATTAAAATAATGTTCATACTCTACAATTACACATAGATCACCTAGTTTGCTTAGGTCAAATCAAATAGAGAAAAAAACTAGAGCTAATGAGAATGTGTAGGTAGATTAGAGTCACTAGCATTATTAAGGATGGTTCATGAAGCACAGACTACCATTTTTGTAACTATTTCCATGGAAAGGAAGGCCATGAAGACTAATAAAATCCACTAAAATAATTCAACTCCACTCCTCTTGTCCTGTACATAGTGAGAGTAAATTAGTTGACCTATTTGACCTTGTTTAAGAGACCAATAAAAGAGATAGACTGATTTTCACTGATTTTGGAATTTTCAAAGAAATTAAAGATTGGAGATTAGTTGTGGGGATCTAAAAATAAACTATTGAAGACTTCTCATGTGCCAAAACTATCATGTAGTATATACAACTTTAGAAACTCCCACTTTTTTAATTGATCTTCTTGTTTTCAACATTGAACCTACCAATTATAAAATGGTTCCTAAAACCTACCTTAAATTATACATGTTCACTTATATTTTTACACACTTTCTTAAGTGTAAAACCATAAAATTTCATTATAAAGGACAAAAAAGGTGACATAAAGGGATGTTGAGATAATGACACAAATGATCGAGGTGTAAAACATAGTAAATGACCTTTATGACCATGCTATAAATTATAAAGACCCAATAATAAGTTTGAATATATAGGGGGGTTAACTTATTTTACCATGGGTCAAATTAGTCAATGACAAGTTTTTTAAACTAGTCATCTAAATATTAACATTTTTGTTCTTAATGTTCCTTAGGTAATTTATCTCCTTCCTTTGTGTAAGGGATAAAAATTTTGTATCTAGAGGGAGGTGTTTGGAATCAAAATTTCATGATGTACATGAAATAATCATGGATCAAATAAGATAGAGCACACCTACACTTTATATTGGGTATACACTTGTTAATCAAGAGCATGACCAATATGGGGATCTACTAGACCCAATTAGGGGATCAATTGTATCAATTGTCACAACATATCATGCTAAGAAGGGTTCCAAAGCTTACAGTCTAACAAAATCATAAAACAACCCTAAAAGAGTCTTATGATTTGATATTCACTTATGCTAATAAACAATAAAGTAAATTATTCTAATAAAAAAAAAGTAAACTAATCTAGTGCGCACCAAATCTTATGGCATAATGTGAGGGGTTATATGCAAAGCAATAGAATATGTAGAGGGAACTTCAAATAAAGTAAGTATGAGTAACACATTAATAAATAGAATATGAAGAGTAATATTATTCAACCCAACACTTATGCTACTTCTAACTAATGAAAGAGAGGAGAACAAAGTTAGAATATACTTACCTGAATGTGAACTTGTCATGATTCAATCTCTCCCTTTTCCAATGGGGCTTTATAAGAGGTAGTTGTGGTTTGTAAGCATCACTTTTTTAGGCTAGAGAATCCAAGACCTATCCACAAGACTAGATTATCCAAAATAAAAAACCTAAGCTAAGTTTCCTCAATTAGAATGGTCGAAGAGTAGATTATGAAGAATCACAAGTGAATAATAACTCTTTTCTTGAATATTCTTAATAATGACTAAATGACCTTATATACATAGGAGTATCTCACTCAAAAATCATTCAGACATGTTAGCTATGCTAGGTCAACTAGGTTAACATATTATATTCTTTGGATAATTCCTAAAGTCTATGTTAGGTTGATTGGAAGAAAAACAAGTAGAAAGAGATAAAGTGACCCTAGAATACACTAGGTCAACTAGGTCGACCTAGTGTACTAAATAGGTAAAAAAAGGTATAAAGCAAGGATAAAAAGGATAAAAAGAGGAAAATACTAGAGAAATGTGCAAGGGAGGAGAAATATCTTAGGGAAAGGTTTTAGGAGATGCATGGATTGGAAATAATGTGGCAACAAGGGACAAAAATCTTGAAAAACAACAAAGGTCTACCCACCCCTTTCCCAGTGCACCCCTTAAGGCATGCATTTAGAGAGATTGAGTCACGATGGGTTCATACAAGATGTAAAGGATAAGTATTTGATAAAATTTAAAAATATTATGTGTATACATATTCCCCACTTGAATTTTATCACGTGTCTCTAAGGTGTAATAGGGGATGGTGCTTTGAGAAAGAACATAAGGACACACATAATGTTGATGCTAAAAAAAATTGTATTATTTTAAAAATCATAAAATAACTTAAAGTAAATGACTAAATGGAAAAATAATCTAAAAAATAAATAACTAAAAATTAAAACCAATGTGTACCTTAACTTACCTTTTATCATAGGATGGTTGTTAGCTATGTTTTTAGTTTTGATTGTGTATGGCACAAAGACTGATTTTGACAAACTAAGAAATACAAAACTAAGAAGAAAAAACAAACAAACGCAAAAAAAAATCAAGATAAATGGTACTATGTTGATGGCATGTACTTGGGAATTTGGAAATCTAGGTGACAAGTGCTATGTTAGACCAAATGACCAAGTCAAAAAAGAGTAAATCGGTAACCGAAAATCTAAGTCTACTAAAGATTGAAAAACTCAAACAAGTAAACCAAAAGTAAAGAAAGGTAAACTCACCAATTAAAACCAAGGATACATGATTAAAAAAGAATGATAAGCAAGATAAATCAATGGTAAAATGGAAAACAAAATGGTAAAACAACATTGATGAGTGAGTAGTAACAATCCACATCTCCATCATCAATGGAAAAAGGTGCATAAAAGGGAAAACAACATTGATGAGTGAGGAGTAACAAACCACATCTCAATCAATAATGGAAAAGGTTACAAACTTAGGTGTCCATGATAGAAAGACAAAAAAATCATGATAAATGGTAAAAGGAAATTAAATTAAATATAGTAAATGTAAAATAAACTGAATGAAAATGATCCAAAGTTGCTCAAACATGTTGTTTTGTGGCTAAAGATAGATAAAATTGAAACAAAGTAATGCTAGCATGTTTTAAAAAAAAATGAATATGGAATTTAAAGAAGATGGAAAACATATTTGAAATCATAATTTGGCTGTCAAGCCGGGGGGGGAGGGGGAATGAAATGGGTGGAGGGGAGAATGAATTAAAAACTAAGGTAGAGAAACTCTTTATTGAAGTTAAGACACTCAAATTTGGTTTGTCAAAATAAGAGGACTATCAACCATAGGGACTCTGAAAAACTCTTGGCTACATAAGTCTTAGGTCAACAAATGGAGTATATAGATCATCCCATGAAGGCTACATGCATGAAAAGTAAAATGGACCTACCTTCCCATGACATTTTCCCTACTCTTCATGATCCCTTATAGAGTCATCAGTCTACTACAAAGAGTAGGTACTTACGTGAGAAAGTAGGCAACATCATAGATTTTATTGAACTACCCTATTCCAGTATATTGGCCTACTACACCCCAAAGGACTTCAGCTCTATGTGAAGCTAAATATGGAGTTTGAGCTTTGATTAGAGATAGGAGATGTTCTTGTAATCACATCTTTTGGTGTGATTTGACTTTTGAGATTTGTATGTCTCCTTTTAGATAGCATTGCCTTTTGTTTCAAATGATTTGTATTTTAGCTTTCTTGATGGATTTTTATATTCCTCCACCATATGGATTTGGAAAACCAATCATGGGTGCTAAAGATGACTTTCATTTGAAAACTTTGGCAAAAGGTTGTTACGAGAGAGAACTTCAAAGAGCATAGGGTCTAAGATTCTCATAAATCTAGGTGAAATAAAAGTGCTATCTTGACTTTGACCCTATTTTCTACAATGAGGAGATGAAAAAAAGGGGAAATAAAGAGGAATGACACATAAAACAACTTTAATTACTTCAAATTATAAAAAATGTGACAAAGAGAAAAAATAATGGATACAATGACAGTAAAGTGTGATTCCTTGTCATAAGATTGAGGGAAATGGAGGAAAACATGTTAACATAGATTTTTGCAAAAATTCCATCTAGCAAAAGAAGTAAAAGCTAATATCTAATAACAAGGATCAAGATATGAAAATAATGGTAATTTTATAAGGAGGTTTGGGTCTTATCCATGGTCTTACAAAGCAACTCATAAAAGAGAAACCCATGAGGGTGCTAACAAGAAAGAGAAAAACAAAAATGAGGGATCCTTTTTACAAATCACCTCATAAAGAAAAACCCAAAGGATGCCAAAATAACATTGGCAAGCATAAAAAAGGGAAAAGAAAATAAGATGAAATATGGTGGTTTTATGAGGGATGTTGGGTTCTATTTGTGGTCTTACAAAATAACACAAAAAAAAAAACCCCAAGGGGTGCTAAATAAAAATTAGAAAATAGAAAGAAAATGAAAAATAAGATAATGAAGACTACGGTACATCAAGAAACCAAAAGCCCAAAAGGGAGGACTAAAGGTTTGTGAATATGAGGAAACTACTATAGATGAAAATATCCATGCTTAAGTAACCTGCAAAAAGTATTCGATATATATATAGATAGAAATAATGATAAGAAGGAAAAGGATCCTACATTAATGGCTATATCAAGGATGATCATATGAGAGATAATCTTATGTGTCTCAAAAAAATTCTTGGAGTTTAATTAGTTTGTTAGAATGAAAGGTAGAATAAGAGTGGGCATCACAAGATGCCCCAAAGGGTAAGTGCATGTAGGGATGGGCATCTTAAGATGCCCTAAAGTCTAAAAAGACATGAAGGTGGGCATTAAAATATTCCCTAAAGGCTAGAGTAATGTGTGGATGGGCATTTCAAGATGCCCTAATAGCTAGAAAGAGGAAGAAAGATAAGAAATGATAAGAAGCAAAGAGAACCGCATAGAGTGTCTAAATGGATTCAAGTTGTCAAAGAAGATTCTAATGGGGGATATGATGTTTGAGGAAAGAAAAATAATTCTAAGTAATGAGAATAATAGATAGAGATAAATAACTAAACTAGGTAGATATAGAAATAATTTTGACATATAGGAAAAACAAAAAACTAAATTAGAAAGCATAGAAAGCAACAAATAGTACAGGGCTAACCTAGTCAACCTAGCACAGAAATAAGGATCATAAATTTGTATTGGGTTGACAAAGTCAATCAGTAGAGTGCACATAAACTATAAAAGAGGAGAAAGAGTCTAAAAATAGTACTAGGTTGACTAGGTTGACCTAGTATAGTGAATAGAGGCTAAAAAAGAAATTAATTTGAGGGTTGACCTAGTATAACAAATAGATATAAGAATTTTATTTTGCCTATATCTTTAGTTATACTCGTCCATTTTACAAACCATAAAATGCATTGGACTCATGATGATATATAAAATGAAAATAGGGAAGAAATAAGTAATAAAAATTATGAAATAAGTGAAAGAAATATTTTAAGGTTTAGTTTCATGTTGGGTTCACTAGATTGTAATGAAAGTGAAACCAAAGTGAAAGAAAATAATAAGAAGAAAGAGATAAAAAATGGAACCATAAAAATAATCTAACTAGTTGTGAGATAAGGTTCATGTCAAGTTCACTAGAATGTATGTAATCAGAATTGTATGATGTACATGAATTAATCCTAGATCAAATAAGATAGAGCACACCTACACTTTTAATTGGGTATACACTTGTTAAGGAGGAGCATGACCAATATGGGGATCCACTAGACCTGATTAGGGGATACCTTGTATCAAATATCATAACACATCATACTAGGAAGGTTTTTAAAGCCTATAGTCTAACATAATCACACAAAAACCCTAAAAGAGTCCTATCATTTGATATTCACTTATGCTAATAAACAATAAAGTAAACTATTCTAATCATAAGAAAATTAAATTAATCTAGTGCACACCAAAGCTTGTGGCACAATGTGAGGGGTTAGATGTAAATCAATCAAATATGTGTAAGGAAATTTAAATAAATTAAGTATGAATAACACCCTAATACATATAATATGAATAGTAATATTATTTTAGCCAACACTTATGTTACTTCTATCTACTAAAAGAGAGGAGAAAAAATTTAGATTATACTTACTTGAATGTGAACCCATCATGATTCAATCTCTCCCTTGGTTAATGGATCTTTGTAATATGTTGTTGTGGTTTATAAGGATCACTTTGTTAGGCCAAATATCCAAAACCTATCCCAATTACTAGATTTTCCAAAATAAGAAACCTAAGCTAAGTCTCCTCAAGTATAATGGTAGAAGAGCAGATTGTGAAGAAGCGTGAATGAATAATAACTATTTTATTAAATATCATTAATAATGACCAAAATGACCTTGTATATATAGGATTATCTCACTTAAAAGTCATTCAAACATGTCAGTTGTGCTAGGTCAACTAGGTCAACCTAGTACATTCTCAGGCTAATTCCTAAATTATGTGCTAGGTCGATTGAAATATAAACAAGTCAAAAGAGCTAAAGTGACCCCAAAATACACTAGGTTGACCTACTATACTGAACAATTAAAAATGGTGTAAATCAAGGATAAGAAGGATAAAAAGAGGATAAGAGAAGAAGAATGTGAAAAGGAGGATAAATAGCTTAGGGAAAGGTTTTAGGAGATGAATCGATTGGAAATAATGTGTAAATAAGGGATAACAATCCTAAAAAGCACCAAAGGTCTACCCACCCCTTTCTTGGTGGATCCCTTAAGGCATGCACTTAGAGAGATTGAGTCATGATGGGTTCCTACAAGATGTAAAACGTCAATATTTGACAAAATTTAAAAAATAAAGTGTATACAGGAGGTATGTTAAGCACATGTACATATAAATGTGTAAATTACTTATATTGTTTATTTAATGTTCATTCCTTTAATTGGGGAAGAATCCCTTGACTAAACATAATTTTCAAATCCAAATCTGAGGGTCTATATGGTAGTTCATATCATGTACTTTTGAATATATTAGCATAGTCTTGAAGAGATTCATCATCATATTGTTTCAAATCATGAAAATATTATTATATATGTTTTGAAACCTTTTGGATATTTAAATCCATGAAGAAAACATCTTTCAATTGGTAAAAAGTGGTTAAGGATCCTTTTGGTAGGCTATAAAACCAATTTTTAGCATAATCAAAAATAAACATATGAAATGTTTTTAACAATAGTTTGCCATCTTATGCCCATTGACCAAAATAATGTACATAGTTAATCTTTTGATTAAATGGGTCCTTATGTCTCAAAAAGAGAAGTAAATTTGGTAATTCAAAATCTTATAGATAAGGATATTCAAGTATACATTTTGCAAGAGGTTGGTTGTTAAATTAAGTCACATTTGTATTGGCATTATAAAAATCCATTTGCATTTGAAGTATTTGATCCATCTTTTGAAGATCCCCAATAATGGACATAATAGACATGAGATATTCCATTGTACTAGTGGTGTTTCCATAGGTGTTATCATTGGTTCCAATCAACTACATTTTTTGAATCAGGGATATGAGTATCATCATCCTTGTGTATAACAAGTGCAAGTGTTTGATCACTAAATTTAGGATATTTCAATAGTGATATGGGATGTTTGAACTTTGATAATTTTGGTATATCATTTGAATAACTTAGACCATTGGAATATTTTGTTTAATTTATATTTTACAAGGCTATAATAATGTGATCTTGAGAAATCTTTAGTAAAGAAACCTTTTTGATATAGAATTTGTTTTAAATGAAATTAGGAAAAAAATATCACCCTTGATAAGGGGGATATTATTTGGCAATGTAGGAATTATGGGGGTTTTAATCAGTTTTCTTGATGTCATGTCCCCCTTATAAGTTATTTGTAAATTAGTCATAATTTATTTATACATTTTTTGGAGCTTTTAATGATCAAATGAAGGAGCCTCTTGGTCATATGTACCCATTTTTATGGTAAAGTGTGCATGAAGAGAATGTTTAGATGAATTTCCTTGTTGGTAACTCATGGATTCTTGTGAAAACCCCAAGTCTTGTCAATTTATATTATTACATTTAGGAGATATGGGGTGGGTTATACCTTAAATGTGTTTGCCCAATATTTGGCCTTGGTATCCATATTTTACCAAATATCAAAGGATAAAATCATATAATGGTGGTGTAGTAAAAATGTGTACAAGATATTTATCATCCTTAATATGGGTCAAATCATCTCTTGAAATGGTGAGATTAATAACTTTATTAGAGGAATGGTAGCTACTTCCATTCAAAGATTTGATATTTGAGGCTTTATCACCTAGAAGAATACAAGAGTAATCAATTTTCACCCCTTCCTTAATAGAAATTTGGAGGGTTTCATAATCATAGTCATCAAAGAAATCAATATCATACATGATAAGAGACATAAAGAACATAAATATTATGGTAAAGTATGTAAAACACATCCTAAGTGGTACACTTAGGTAAGAATGATGTTCAAATATTAGAATCACTAAATGTTTAACCCTAAAATGTTTGTTTCTAAATTTTGTTTATCTAGAAATAATTATTAAAGGGGTATATTGAAATGAATAAGAACAATGGTGATAATCAAATCTATAGTAGGCCATTTAGGTTCTAAACTCATATATAAGATATACTAAATTTATTATGATGAGGTATGATAGAAATAGTAAGTAAAAATATTATAACTATGGAAATGACAAATAAGTAATGTACTTAGCTTATTTTGATGCTAGTCTATTTTTGGATATATAAAAAATATGAAGTAGAATGGAATATGATTATGAAATAGTCATCCAATTATAGATTGAATACTTCTAGAGATTCAAACACCACCATTACCCTGGGAAGGTTGCATTGATGCTACTATTTAAACTTGATGTAAGTTTTCTATATAGAATACCTCTTAGAAAATGATTTGACCACTTGGATGATTTTGGGTTTGACTTCACATTTACTCTACTATATTTATATCTAGGTCATGGACTATCACTCCTCATGAAATTGAAAACCCTGGTTCTTCATCTTCATAGTGACCTTGGAAAAAAATGGGTTAGTGGGCACATGGTGTTTAACTAACCCCAAAGACACCTTTGTAAATTATCACTACTTAAATATACAATAATTAAATATGAAATCATACTAATGTATTTCTCCCCTATGTGTGGGATTGTGTGTGAATAATGTAATATGCAATAAGAAAGTATAATTGTGACCTAGATTGTAACTTGTAAAATATAGCTCTTGGGCTACTCCTTCAATACTTCAGACCTATAGATGTGTTATCCCTATGACTAATATGTAAATAGGAAAAAATAGAAAATATTTTCTCAATTTAATGATTGATATATTGATTTTGATAAGTTCCCTTGGTTCATGCTAGGTTTTCTAAGGTGAGAAATGAATGAGGGATCTTATATTTATATTAGTCCCTTTGGATAATTAAATTGTATTAAATCACTAGGTTGACCTTTAGGATATATTTCATTTACAAATTAGATGACTTTAGGGCACTAGCCATTTGTGTTGGGTGAAGACACTAACATAGACATTATTGTTTGTCCTCAATGTTAGTTTTTAGGGAGTAAGAAAGTAGGTACAAACTCAAAACTTATAGATTTGTAAGATAAGAAATTTTTAAACATTCTAATCAATATAAAAGGTTTGGATCATCAATATAAGACTATTCAAACTAAGATGTAGGTGAAGGGTCACAAGATAGAGTATATGCAATACTTTAGAAATTGGGTAAGGTCTAAAATTGAGAATAACAACCAAAGTCTGAGTTTTCCAAGTGTACAAGACTAAGGTTCTATATAATTTATAAATAGTGTCTATATGGTGATCAAAAACATAGATTACTTTTTTATTTTATTGAAATAATGTTAGATTATGTTATTATCTTTCCCATTTTTAGGGCCATGAAAATTATAAATAACACTTATTTCCTTTTCTTTTGACTACGTGATAATTGGGAATTTATTCTTAAATATATGTATCAACCCCATACATTCGATGGGGTATATAGATAATGACTATATTTAGTCATTATTGGCTGAGTGGTTGAATTTTTTAAGCTCATCCATGAAGTGGAAGGTATTTTAATCTCCAATAAAAACCTCAGACCATGCCCCTCAAAGCTCAATTTGCTAGTATCACTTCACTAAGACCTTTATGACTAAAGTGTGTGTGAAAGGACTAGACCCTCTTATGCTACCCATTAATCCTTATCTTATGATAAAATTTTAAGCCCCATGTATCACAATATATATCAAGGACCATATATACAACCTTGTAAAACTTTATGTTAATACCATCAGCTATAAATATTCTATAGTGCGAGGGAAACCAACTTCCCCCAAGTTTTCATAATGTATTGCTTGAAGTGAAGGTTGAGTGAAATCGATATGTCACCACTTCAAGTAAGGTAGTTACATGGACTAAAATCCTATTGCACACCTATATTACCACTAAAAATAGGGATTGTTATTTATGATTGTCTTGTTTGATTATTTTTATGACTTATATTAATTTCAACCTTTGAATAAGATCAAACCAAACCAAATCAAATCATCTCAAAACATTGTCATATTGTATTTTCATGATTAGGTGTTACTTTTCCCCAATTATGGGCCATTTTTACCCTATATTAATGTTATTTTGGTTGATTTTACCATTTTTTTATACATGGTATTATTATGCTACCCCTTTTAAAAATGAAAGCCAAATTAAATCCATCTTGAACCAAATCCAATTCAAAAGAAAAGGAAAATAAGGTTCATATTGAACCACATTCTAAGCCAAATTAGGTTCATTATAAACCACATTATAATTCCAAATCAAGCCAAATTTTGTTTGTTTTGAACCAAATTTCTATTATGAGCCAACTAAGATAAATACAATTCATTTTAAACCACATTTTAAAGCTAAATTAGGTTCATCTTGAACAACTTTCCAACATAATTAGGTTCATCTTGAACCACATTTATTTTGAACCATATTCCAAGACAATTAAGTTTATTCTCAATCGATTTCTAGTTCCAAATCATGCCAAATAACCTTTTTTCCTAAATAACACTCATATTATGAGCCAATCAAGCTAAATCTAGTTCATTTTAAAACCACATTCTAATTCTAAATCAAAGTCAAATTAGTTTCATTTTGAATTGCCTTCCTATTATGATCAAATTAAGCTAAATCAATTTCTTTATGAACCACATTCATTTTGTGAGCCAATCAAGACAAATAATCTTCATTTTTTAGGCACATTATAATTATGATCAAGTTCATTTTTGAACTACATTCCAATTCTAATTAGGTTCATTCTTGAACGACATTCAAATTTTTATCAACTTCATCTTGAGCTATATTCTAATTCTAATTCTAAATTGGTCAAATTTTGAAATGTCAACCAAATTTAACCATTTAATTCAAATTTGATGCAGGAGCATCTGCATTAAAATTTGATTTATTGTATTTTCCCTCCTAAATGTTGAAATTGAGGAGTAATTGTAAAGATAAATAAATTAGTAAAAGTAAAAAGGTAAACTAATTGTGGGCTGTTGAGGAAATCAAGGAGTGGTTGAAATTCTTTCAACCTGGGCATGTTGTTGTAATTGAAAAACTGTTTGTTGTTTTCCCTGAGGCCAAGTTTGGCGTGGAAGTTTAAAAAAAAAGATTCTTGAAAAACAAATAAAAAGAAATAAGATATGCATGGGTGGCGCAGAAGTGGCTGTAAGGAGAGGAAGAAAGAAGGATGTTGAAAGAACAAAGTTAAAAAAAAAAGAAAGGAAGATCTCCTCTAGAGAGAACAGGACGTAAAAAGGAAGGATGAGAGTCAAAACTGGAGTCTGGTGATAACAGGGACAGAATTTTGTTTACTCTGGCTCCATAATATTCTGTAAGTGAAAACAAATTAATTATTTGCAAGGATTCATTTATTTTTGTGTTTTATGAATATCATCCATGGTAGCGATGCTGTTGAAAGTACAAGGAAGGAAATTCCACTATGGTTTCCAGAAGGTGTGACAGACTGTTCCGAATTCTTTATTTCTCATCAATTTCATAAACAAATACTGCACTCTGTTTCGGGCAGGAATCTTATTTTGTATAATCATACTGTCATGAATACATAATTTATTGCAAGTCTAATCTGTTCAAAGGTAGGACAGTTATCTTATATTAGAAATTATACGTTCCCTGTTGTCGATTGTTGAGAGGCGCGTGTGTGTGTGGTTATTGAAATAGGAAGAATATGGGCATTCCCACATGGAGCCTGTTGGTGTTTCTCTGCTTCATGTTAAGTCAGACCTGTAAATTGTTATGAATCCACATTCTATCCAAATTCTGTCCAAAGGGAAATCAGTCATTCTAAGTTGAAAGTAATCATCTCCATTGCGTTTGAGTAAGGTAGGCAGAATTTGTCTGGACGTGGAGATTAACGCATATTTGTAGTGTATTGAAAGCACAGAGAGGCTTATGAGCCCGTTGAATTCTTGACTGAAATAGGAAGCTGTTCCAGTTGAAACAAAAGAGATAAAAAGAATGGTGGCGCTGGTGCTCTTGAACTGAGTTTGAGTTCAAAGGATGATCCTGAGCTCTATGTATTCCCCAAATTGAGTCATCTTGGAATCGAGTTATGGCAGGTCAAGTCCGGAACCTTATTCGATAATATTTTAGTGTGTGACGACCCTGAATATGCAAAGAAGTTAGCAGAGGAGACATGGGGCAAAAACAAGGATGCTGAAAAGGCAGCATTTAACGAGGCTGAGAAAAAGACCAGAAGAAGAGGAGAAAGATAAATCAACTGATTCAGATGACAATATAGATGCTGAGGAAGAATACGAAGATGAAGATACAGAAGAGGATAAGGAAGAACATGACGAGCTATAGTTGCTTGTGGCTTGTAGGTTCCCTTCTTGTTGAGTAGCTGAATTTGGGGAACAGACACATTATTGTTGTTTGATGAGGCTGGAGTTATAGAACAAAATAATAAGAGTAATTCAGTGTCTCCTTTCCAAGGTGACAACAATTTTCAAGGACTAAAGTGGGTCATGTTTATGATAAAGTATTGATATATGTCAGTCGGAAGGCAACTCATCAATTTTGGTATCAGAGCTTGAAGCTCTTGGGGACTTAGAAATGGATCATAAGTTATTGTAGAGTTTGGCATAGTTGCATTTGTGAATGATGTTGCAGTTGTGAAGGATTTGGCAAAGAGATCAATAGGAGACAGCACTAGAAGACTCTGCTGGAGGAGAGGTATGAGTAGGATTTAATATTCAGTTTTAAGTCTATGGTTTGAAGATTTGTTTTTGAGAAGTAAACAAGTGAAGAGAAAGGTAGCCAAGCCATTAAGGCTTAAGAGAAAAAGAAGCCAAGGAAGGCTTAGTGAAGAGAAGCTCTAGAAGAAGAGCAAGTGAATGCTCAGGAGAAAGATCCAAAGCAAGGTAAGCTTGGATTGTGATTTGTGTTTTGTTGAAGTATTGCATAAAAAAAGTTGCTACAGGATGGATCAAAAGACTAGGATGCAAAAGGTCTAGGTGAGATCACGTGGATTGTCAAAAGACCAGTCAAGGAAAAGGCTTGGGTGAGACAAGGGATCAAAAGACCAAGGTGGAAAAGACTTGGGTGAAGATCTCAGGGATGGAAGCATTGTTGAAGGCACTACAGAGCAGCAAGGTACAGGAGGGCAGCAAGAGGAAAACAAGCATCAAAGGTATGACTAATGTTGAGTTTAATAAAGAAATTGCTAGTTTGAAGAAAGAATTAGCTAAGGTTAAGGATGAGTATGAGTCTTGGATGCAGCTGAATAGACAAGCATGGATATGGCTAATAAAGAAGAGGGTAAAGTGGCCAATAGTTCTCCTAATGAAGAGGAGAAGAAGGCAAATGAAGATTGCCATGAAGAGGGAAGCCCAAAGAGGCAAGAAGATAAGAAGGTTGCCAAGTGAGCAGCAAGAAGAAGAAGTTGAGAAGAAGGTTCTCATTGAGGAGAACAAGAGAGAAGAAAGAAAAGATGAAGTGCCAGGAAGAGCACTTGGAATGTCCATTAAGAGGATACTCATGGAGACATTTTGGTCTCTTATTTTTGTATTTAATGCTGTTTTTGAATGGGTAAGTGCAGGTATGAGCAGCCTATTGAAGGTCAAGAGAAGGGCCTTGGAAAGTGAAGAAATTGGTGCAGGAGAAGACACCAAATGCATAAGTGAATGTGCAGGAAAGAGAAGAGAATTTGCTGTTGTTGATAAGGTGCATTGGTTAATACATGAGAGAGGAGAATTAGAAGATGAAGCTGAATTCCAAGATGCCATTGATGGTCAGGAAGAAGAAAGAGGACAACCAAGCATAAAAGAAAGGACAGATAATCAAGAAGCCATACAAATGGAGCAGCCCATTAAGGAGGTAAAGTTGCATTCAATAATTGATTCTTCTTATAAGCATGAAACTGTTGATATGCATGTTAGAGAAGCAATAAGAAAAGTGAAGTTTCCAATTAACCATGGGTATGTGATGCCTAAATGGTGGAAGAAACAAACTCCCAAGCAAGAGGAGGTACTGGTACAAAAGCATGGTTACAGGATGCCAACATGGTTTGAGAAGAGAAATGGTAAGAAAGAGAAACAAGTATGGGTGCCTAAGAAGGCAAAGAATGAATATGTGAGTGTTGAGACAGCAACACCAAGAACTCAATGGGAAAAGGTGAAGAATGACACAAGCACATGGAAAGGTAAGACAATTGTTTGCAATGAAAGGGATAATGATTTGTTTGAATCATTTAATGACATTTTCATGGAAAATGAAGAATGGAAAGTGGCTGTAAGAACTAATGTACAGCAAGGAGATACTTCCAAAGGGATGGAGGATGAGAAAAGGGAAGAATGTGCAGTAGAACAGACAAGATGGCTCCAGGCAGCGATTGAAGAAAACAAGGAAACAAAAGGTATGAATACTGCAATTGTTTTTGATGAATATACTGATGTTGATGAAGAAGCTGATTTGTATGAAGAAACTATAAAGTGGATGAATGTAATGATAGAGGATGAAAGACAATCTAGTCCTAAATCTGATATAGGACATGAAGATTTGGGTGAATTTGTGTTGAGTGATGAGATGAAGAGTAAGGCTAGTAAGGAACAAGTAATCCTTCAGGTTGATAAGCCCAAGTTTGATGAAGATTGTGAGATAGATGAGATCTCACTAAAGGTAGAGTTGAGAATGATAGAGGAGCTGTTTGGTAATTCAAGAGAGATGAAGGAAGGTACAAGCTATGGTGAAGACAGCATTGGAAAGAGTGAGACAATACAAGGACAAGAGCAAAGGAATGAGACCAAGGCAGTTTTGGTCAAGAAACAGGAGCAGAAATGTGAAGGCAGCCAAGAGGCTTCATGGCCTCAATATTTTTATACTAAGGTGGCTTTTGATGTTTTGAATGTAGGTATGGAAGATGAAAACTTTAGAGATACATATGAAAATGAAACATGGATATGGAAGATTGCAGCTGAGAAAGAGATGAGAAGAAGAACATACCAGAAGAGGAAGAAAAGCAAGATGAAAGGTAAAGACCAGCAAAGACAAATTCAAGCAAGACGACCGTGGGATCCAGGCATACAGTAAAGACTAAAGCATGGAGGCAACAATTCATTTGAACTAAGCTTCAAATCTTTTCTAGAGGGAGAGTATGATGCAGGAGCATCTGCATTAAAATTCGATTTATTGTATTTTCCCTCCTAAATGTTGAAATTGAGGAGTAATTGTAAAAATAAATAAATTAGTAAAAGTAAAAAGGTAAACTAATTGTGGGCTGTTGAGGAAATCAAGGAGTGGTTGAAATTCTTTCAACCTGGGCATGTTGTTGTAATTGAAAAACTGTTTGTTGTTTTCCCTGAGGCCAAGTTTGGCGTGGAGGTTTAAAAAAAAAATATTCTTGAAAAACAAATAAAAAGAAATAAGATATGCATGGGTGGCACAGAAGTGGCTGTAAGGAGAGGAAGAAAGAAGGATGTTGAAAGAATAGAGTTAAAAAAAAAAGAAAGGAAGATCTCCTCTAGAGAGAACAGGACATAAAAAGGAAGGATGAGAGTCAAAACTGGAGTCTGGTGATAACAAGGACAGAATTTTGTTTACTCTGGCTCCATAATATTCTGTAAGTGAAAACAAATCAATTATTTGCAAGGATTCATTTATTTTTGTGTTTTATGAATATCATCCGTGGTAGCGATGCTATTGAAAGTACAAGGAAGGAAATTCCACTATGGTTTCCAGAAGGTGTGACAGACTGTTCTGAATTCTTTATTTCTCGTCAATTCCATAAACAAATACTGCACTCTATTTCGGGCAGGAATCTTATTTTGTATAATCATACTGTCATGAATACATAATTTATTGCAAGTCTAATCTGTTCAAAGGTAGGACAGTTATCTTATATTAGAAATTATACGTTCCCTGTTGTCGATTGTTGAGAGGCGCGTGTGTGTGTGGTTATTGAAATAGGAAGAATATGGGCATTCCCACATGGAGCCTGTTGGTGTTTCTCTGCTTCATGTTAAGTCAGACCTGTAAATTGTTATGAATCCACATTCTATCCAAATTCTATCCAAAGGGAAATCAGTCTCATTCTAAGTTGAAAGTAATCATCTCCATTGCGTTTGAGTAAGGTAGGCAGAATTTGTCTGGACGTGGAGATTAACGCATATTTGTAGTGTATTGAAAGCACAGAGAGGCTTATGAGCCCGTTGAATTCTTGACTGAAATAGGAAGCTATTCCAGTTGAAACAGCAGAGATAAAAAGAATGGTGGCGCTGGTGCTCTTGAACTGAGTTTGAGTTCAAAGGATGATCCTGAGCTCTATGTATTCCCCAAATTGAGTCATCTTGGAATTGAGTTATGGCAGGTCAAGTCTGGAACCTTATTCGATAATATTTTAGTGTGTGACGACCCTGAATATGCAAAGAAGTTAGCAGAGGAGACATGGGGCAAAAACAAGGATGCTGAAAAGGCAACATTTAACGAGGCTGAGAAAAAGACCAGAAGAAGAGGAGAGAGATAAATCAACTGATTCGGATGACGATACAGATGCTGAGGAAGAATACGAAGACGAAGATATAGAAGAGGATAAGGAAGAACATGACGAGCTATAGTTTCTTGTGGCTTGTAGGTTCCCTTCTTGTTGAGTAGCTGAATTTGGGGAACGGACACATTATTGTTGTTTGCTGAGGCTGGAGTTACAGAACAAAATAATAAGAGTAATTCAGTGTCTCCTTTCCAAGGTGACAACAATTTTCAAGGACTAAAGTGGGTCATGTTTATGATAAAGTATTGATATATGTCAGTTGGAAGGCAACTCATCAAAATTATGTCAACATCCTAAATCATGGCAACTTTGAACAAATTCAACTTCAAATCCAAATATTAGAATAATGCCAAATTAGGTCTATTTCAACCAAATCTATTTATTTTGAATCAATCACATTCCAATTCAAATCACTTCTTGTATTTTCATTTAATCTCCCACACCTATTGGTTGGGAATGATGAATCCATAACATCCATAATTTATTTCATTTGAATCATATTAAATCCCATTCTTCCCTCTTTGGGATAATTTCATTCAATCTATTCTAGCATATTTATGGCCAATTATCAAATCTAATACCCTTGCATGTATCCTTTATTGGGTGAATACATTCAACATTTTTAGTCTTGGAATATCTAAACCCATTTTAGAAATAACATAAACTAGTTCTAGCATCACCAGTTTTTACTCAAGATATGATAGATCACCTCAATCAGTTCAACCAAAAATAATTATCTATTCTTGATATTTCATCTTTTAGTAAAAAATCCACTTCAATTTTAGATCCATAGTAAATCCAATCATTACCCCTCCAAGGGCTATTATATATTGAAGACCCAAATACACCCAATTATAGTAACTAGTTCATTTAGATATGTCATGATACCATTTCCAATCATGATTAGGATCATCCAATTCCAAATCAAGGTCAAGATATTCAACCTATTGTTGATATTTTTATTGAATCACTCATCTTTGACCAAAACCAAACCATTATTGGTCAACCTCTATTTAAGGAAAGACCCATATTTTATGGACCTATCTTATAATAACCCATTATTATTGATCATTGGCCCATTATTATTCCATTATAAAACACTCACCATTTTATAAAATTCCTTTGTCCCAAAATTTTCATTTCCAAGAGAAAGTTGAAAAAGGTACTCGTGGACAATTTAATACAATAAGCCCTCTTTGTGGCCACTTTTATATCAGAATTAGGTTCCAATTTGGAACCAACATTAGAATCAACAATAGCCCTCTCAAAATTCAAATAAAAATCAAGTTCTATTTTAGAAATAATGTCACAGTAAAGTTTCACTTTAGAATAACATTATATTTAATATCAATACTAGAATCGGCATCATTCTCAACATCAGATTAAGATCCACTTGATCTAGAATTAGCTTACAAATTAAAATACATTAGTGTATATTATGATATTAGCTACACACCTCTAGTAGATTAATTTGAACAGATCAGTTATCCTTCCATAGTTTTTTAGTAGGCTTCCTTTAACATAGACATAAGTTATCCTAATAGTTTATATGATGATTGTGTTTCCTTTTACCCTTAAAATTCCATTACCCATCCTACTCACATTAATAATCCTATCCATTCCTTTGATAATAAATTTCTTAGAACAGTAGATTGGGATTGATAGAAACACACATTATTAGAATTTTTCAACGGTGACATATTAATTACATAACTTATTGGGATCCAAGTAGTAATCATTTAGAAGACAAGTCTCTTAATGAAACCTTATTTAAGGTGATAAGTGAAAATTGAAGTCTAAATTTAGAATCTCATATTGAAACCTTCTTTGAGGCACTAGGAAATAATCAAATTCAACATTCAATGTCTTTTAGTGAATCATTGTTTAAGAAACTAGAGGAAAATAAAAATCAAGAAGAATTTTTTGGTTAAAACCTCTTTGAGGTGCCAATATTTGAACAACTTATCTCTTCATTATTTTATGAGAATATTATTGAAGTTAATATTGACACAATTGATAGTCCAAAAACTATTTAGATTGTAGCAACTCTCAGGCCTAAGGAACATCAATTTTTTTTGTCTTATTAAAATAATTTTTAGAGCTTTTTGGACCTGACACAACCAAAATTATGTCATAATTGAAAAATTAATAACCAAAAATGATGTGTGTTACTGTTAGTCCCAATGCACTTTGACCTCTTAACATTTTTACCTTCTATTATGAGCCCAAACTTTATCCAAGTCTTATATTAAACTTTCAAATCATGTCCTTTATCAAATGCTTATATTTATTCCCAATATCTAGTGACACTCTCTTTTATATAAGTTACAAATAAACCTTATTTATATTTTTGGAGGAAATAAAATCAATAACCAATGAAGATCATGACAATAATAGTGTAGTTCAAATTAGGGGTAGGATCCTAATAGATCAACTATTTAAAGATGGTATTGGTTAGAGACTAAAGGCTCAATATTATGCATCTCACAATCCTAAATTGAGGTGATATGATAAAAATAAATAATAATTAAAAATAAAATAAAAAATCAAAATATAGATAAATAATTCATCTATTAGTGAAAACCATATAGTTCCTTGGGAAAGTACCATGAGGAAAACTAGGTGTCTAGTGTCATGCACAAATAATTCATTTTCTACAAGTACCTTGACACTTAGGGGTAGGTCCATTTGTATTTATAACCATTCCATTAAAGACATTTTTTCCATCTCATCCCATCATATATTTTTCTAAACTCATCCTATCATGCTCATCAACTTTCGTGTCTTAACCTTGTTATGAAAGTATAAGGTATATTGATACCTATTTTATGAAATATTTTGTACTATTTTTTCACTAGTACTTTTATGACTAGACACATTTGGTTCTCATGTGACATGGTGTTGATGGGTTTTTTATCACACCAACTTAGTAGGGAGAGGGACCATCCAACCTCTCCTAAAAAGATATCTAAAAATATATCTAAGATCTATATCTACCAGGTCTTGGTAGACTAGATCTCATTCTGTTGGTTTATTATAAACTATTCCATACAAGGAGCCTTTGTTGGCTCTCAAATTTCAAATTTTATTTTATCCTTTGATAGGTGAGAGTAATATGTAATTTCATTGTTTCACTCATATAGGTTTTAATCTTGTTTGGAGAATAATGAGTTGCATAAAGACTTTACCCAAATAAATAAGTGTTTTTGTATTTAAATAAAATAACTAAAATTTATTTTAAACATTTATTACAAACATATTCTTTCAACAAATCATTAGTGACAATAAATGACTTTTGTAATCAAGATAAAATGATAGAAGTATATTATGTTTAAATAAAACCCTAACCTAACTAGATTCATAAAAAAGAGCCAAAAAGAGGGGGAAATAAATAAAAGGCTATTGAAATGTAGCTAAATTTGAGACATTTGAACAAATTCCACTCAAAAAATTGATTCCCTTCCTAGCCAAGGAATGCACAACCACCAACAAGAATGATGCAAGAGTCTAAAGAACAAGAAGATGAGAAGAGAAATAACACATACTCCATTTTCACATGTAGGAAAATGAAAATAAAATTTTGTGGCTTCAATTAAAAATGATATTCATTTCAATAGAATAATGTTTGGATATAAATTCACCAATTAGTTAAATTTTTTGGTAGTATAACCATAGTGCAATATCAAAAAATAAGGGAGAGATTACACTACAAATAAATTAAAATGTCTAGTCTAACGTCTCCTCACTTAGAGTTAACAAGAGTCAACCCTTTGAAATGACCATGGTCTAGCTATTGATAACAAATTTGATCAATGGAGGGAAACAATTTTCCTTCAAAACCAAAAAACACTTTAATTTGAACTTGAGTTGTAATTTTCCCATCATAAGTAAGCTCCTTGCACTTTAGCTCCTTTCACACCTGTAAAATAGATAAAATAAGTTACTTTTCGGCATATATTAATAAACACAACTTTAAAATTAATTAACATGTACTTTATAAACTTATTCATGGAAACATAAATAGCTTTTATTGAGAAACTTTCTCATGAAATCAATTGTGTCATGCAGACTGCATCAAAAACAACTTTCTAATGTCATAAATGGTTAGAAAGATGGACTCATAGTTTATAAGATATGGGAAAAAATGTCTTATATGGTCACGTAAGCCACCAGGTATGATTTTTTTTCAATTTTTGCATTAATTTTGTTGAAAACTAATAAAAATGATAATAAATTTAAAATGCATATGGATACCCTTTCATGAGCTTTGAGGATGGGCTAGATGACCTCCATTTACATGACTATTTCATATAGTTTAGGCATGTCCACGTACCTTCAAGGGATTGGATTACCATCCTCCACCTACACATCTACATGAATGGATTCTTGGAACATCCTCATGCTTGAGAGGGCTCAGTTAGCTAGTCTTCTCTCATGCATCCACATAGCTAGAGGTTGGCATGTTTGAATGTATGAGGAGGATAGATGGATTTTAGTACACATCTATTACTCCATGGTGACAAAACACTTAACCAAAAAAAATTAAAAATTACCATACATATAATTAAATCACCTGGTCTAGCATTTTCCCCCCTAGTTTAGTTGAAACCATGGTTTCCACAAACCACAAAACTTTTTCAATTTCATATTATACGACCATGACTCATCATAAACCTTTTTAAATTGTGAACTTGAATTTTATGAATTAAAAAGTCATTAATTTAATATTTCATTTTTGAAACATGGATTAGTTTTAAATAATTTGATTTTTAACTGAAGTTGTGGGATCCCCAAGATAAGTTATTTTTTCAAGTGAATAGAGGGTTAGGATGACATTTTAAAGTGAGGTGGTAAACATGAAAGTTCTTCATATGGACCTAATATTTCCAACTAAGGCAATTTTAAGGTTCTACGATTCATGAAAACTGAGATACACCTAAGAAAAGTAGATATATAAGTGCATATAAAAAGTGATCAAGGTATTCAAATGCAGACTAGGGGAGCACGACTCTATTATAACATTAAGTTCTTAATATGATATTTTATCAAATTGACATCATATTTCCAATGGAAGTGGTCACATGTCCCAATTTAGCATGCAAATCAATATGATCAATCAAATTAATTTAGGAGCATTAAGACCAAAAATTCACGAGTGTAAGTGGGAGTGACTAAAAAAATCAAAATGAGGTTCCTTAAAATTGGAAGAAATGAGTTTATGTTATGTGCGCAACAATAAATGATGACTCTACTAAAAACTACTCCTGAGTATTTTGGAATGAAAGAAACATATCTATGAATCCATAATCTATTGTTGAGATTATGGATGGAACATGAATGAATTTGAGAGAGGAAAAGATGGAAATGACTAAGAAATTGAATTTGATATTCTAATTGATCTACTGTGTGCTAATATGTTAATTAACACTTCTTATAACTTGCAAGGATTAACTATATTGATCTGATAATTAGGCTAGTGAATCATAACTTTAGAATGCTTTCTTAGACATTGTTTTGTTTCCATCCAACATATATATCCCCAATGGATTTATATTTGATCCCATTCAAGACCTTTTTTATTATCAATTAGGCATCCATAACCCTGGTAGAGGTTGCATGAATCACATAGAATTGAGTTTTTTAGAAATTGATATTCTTTTATTTTATTGATTTATCTTCTCTTTATTATATTATAATCTCAATTTTAGGTTGGGACCACAATATAAATAAAAAGGAAGAAATATAGAGTTTTAACCCTAGATCTTCACCATAACAGGTTCATCTACGGAAACCTAAAAACCATTAAGATGTGATTTTTGTGCTTGGTTTCAAGAGAATGTCTTCATTATATAAATAGTTTACCCAAACTTAACTAAAGATAAATAAGTTTAGAAACCACACAATAACCTAATCTATTTAAACTAATTCAAAACCAAATCTAACATTACAAACTACTCATATTAATTATGCATCAAAACCATGACCCCAAAAGCATATAATCATCTATACAAAATGAAAGTATAGTAGTATAGGATGGTAATAGAGATGAAACATATGTGAACATCTCTCATTAATAGATGGGTTTAAAATATTATTAATTATCATTATGATAAAGTGAGGTGAATTTATTGCTTAAGGAGGGAGGCAGCATGCCTTCCAAGTCTATTTTGAACCTTTCAAACTAATATTTTCTAAAACCAGCTAAACTTCTTCCTTGAGTCCACTGGTACTAATAAAATGGTGGGAAATAGGTAACATTTGAAACAAATATCCTATTCAAAAGTGTGGGGCTTAAACAAAGTCTAGAAGAAGTTCTAGTGGGGTAGACTCATGGAATTGATGCTGAGGATAATTGATCATGACATTAATGTTGTAAGGGATTTTGTTGTTGGATGGAATAAGTAAGTAATGGAGATGAGAGGGATTAAAATAATGGTCATGGACAAGTTTTTAGGTGAAACCATGGGTATTTTGTGTGACAGGGTGAATGCATACAAGGAACAATCTAAAAATTATGAGCTACTCCAAAGATTCTTCCACACTAATGAGTTTCTCAAAAAGATAATAAGGGGTTCCCCAATACTGATCTCCTACATCAATGGTCAAAGGTGTGCCTAAAAGTGGTGAAATACTTGACACTTAAAAGTAAGCATACTTTAATTTTATCCCACCATTTTTATTATTAAACCACTTATAGGGATATAAAATTAGTCTCCCATTTTATCTCTTAAAATATCTAAAGAGCACCACTCTCACCCATAAAGTTAATCAATCTAACCCTATACTACACCAAGGTCTCATCCTATTATTGGTAAAGAATGGACAAACATTGTGGGGTAGGAAGGTTCCTCTCGGGGGGGGGTCCTCTATTAAGGAGGACTCCTCATAGGAAGACCCTACCTTGGGATCCTACCACCCTTCCAC